>VZTE01005384.1:59862-163340 GCA_013397775.1 Eulacestoma nigropectus | reverse complement strand
AAGGGACGAGGCTCTCGCCGGGAGCGTCTTTTCCCCGGTGCAGTTTAGTCAAGAGCATGATGCAATCCCGCATTGCCATGGATACTGCATCCCGGGCGGCGGCGGCAGCGCCTTCCGCCGTGCGGGGCACGGGGTGGGGTGAAATAACAGGGGCAGGAAGGGAGGAGACCCCGCACCTCAGCCCCCATCCCCAGCCGTAGCTGCGTTCCCGGGGAGCTCGCGGAGGGCTGAGCGCTGCCACAGCTCCAGAAACCCTGATCTGTTTTTTTCTGCCGTAGCGGGTGTGTGCGGTGTGCATCCCGCCAACCCGGCCCCGCTGAGGCGGCTGCTGCCGGCCGGGCGAGCAGCCCGGCGGAGAGAGGCAGGGTGTCAGCGGAAGGGCTCTTCGGGCTCGGAAGGGAACGCTGTTATTTCTTCTTCTTCCCTGAACTCTTGCCCAGCGCCCTTGACCACCTTACTGGTTTAGAACTGGAGCCGCTGCCACGGTAGTTCCTGGGTCTGTGTGTGGGACAGGGCAGACGCCGCGTTAAACCAGCGCCCTGCAGATGTGCCGTGCTTCTGAAAGGGGCCGGCCCGTTTTAAAACCTAGATGTTTAAAGAGTACATGCATTAGGAAATGAGCAGAAAAGGAAGGGTAAACGATATAAATGTGTCAGTGTGTCAGATGCCTGTGCAGGGACTTTCTTAAAAACTTTATGACTTTGCTTTTATCTCTTCATCTCCTGGAAGCCTTCGGGCACCAGCAGCATTAGAAGTCGGCAGTGCCCGGGGTTATGTGAGGTATTGACCTGGGCAGTTTAAGTGTTTTCTCCTTCCCTGCCTGCGTTTGCTGCTTTTCTGCCCTCATTCATTTGCCCTGATTCCCAGGGATGCAGCACCTGAGGATCTCACTCCAGAGAGCTTTCCGGTACCAATCTGTGCTGTGAGTCTGCAGACAAAAGGCCGGTTTTGCAGACCTGGGCAAGAACAGCAGCACCTTGGCTTGCTCAGCAAGGAGGGCTCCTGGCAGACGGCAAGAGGCGTTTCTCCCTCCGGCAGCTGGGTGCACTGCCCGCTCCGTGTCCCAGCCGCGGCTGAACGGCAGTGCCCCGTACGGCTCATTTGTATTCTCAGTGCTTCGGGTGATCTCTGATGCTGTGGGATTCAGTGCCATGGCAGAGTTCTCGTGGCTGTGCCAGAAAACTCCAGCAAAGAGCTCAGCCGGCTCCTACCGATGGCGGGGGAAAACAAGGCTGGGGCATGGCTGCAGTTGGGATGCTTCCCATCAGGAAGTCTCCAAAACCGCTCTGTGCAAATGGAAACACGCCCTGCAGCTGAAACTAGAGGAGGACGAGCTTGCAGGCCTCTCACGTGGCGGCACAGCCTTTCGCCAGAGTTTTGGGCCCGGTTGCTTCCAGGGTGAGGTTATCTCTGCCAGAGCAGCTCCCTGCCAGGACCTGGCAGCTGCGGGCCTGCCGTAAACCGCCGGCTGAAATTATCGCCGGCGGCCGCGGTGGGTGGAGGGTTTGCGGCTGCGAAGTTTTTGTAGATGCGGGCTAGTGCTGCTGCTGCATCAGTATTAGCATCAGTATTAAGCTGCTAGCGTAGAGGGAGGGGATTTATTTGGTTTAAATAAGAACTTGCGAATAACGCTGAGGAGTTTTGCGATGTATTTCACTCTAAGCCCTTCCTGCTCCTTCAGTGTAATCACAGCCTGAGATTTTCCTCTGCTGTTCAAGTACTCCATAGCTAGAGATATGTACTGGTGCAGGCTCACCGCTGGTAACAGCAGCTGAAGCTGTGTCGGGGAGAGTCAGCCTGTGGCACACGTAATCGTCTGATGCTATTTAGCAGTAAAAGCTGGAGTTTTTAATGTAAGTATTCATGTATTTGTGGTGCACTCGACATAGTCTGCTTTCAGAGCAGCAAGTAGCCAACGCAGGTACTCTGCCTGGGGGTAGCTGTACTTGCACACAGAGGGAGAATGTCACCTGAAACTTGTGGTACGTGGAGATAGCTGGGGTCAGCTGGGTGGAGATCTCTTCGCAGCTGTGTGTGAACTTGGGAGCAAATGAAAAGGACCAGTGTGCTGAGTTTTCTGAAGTTAAGAGTGGATTTGCTCTCACAGATGCTGTTGCCAGCTGGCATTAGTCAAGAGCACTAAAACACACGCCAGAATTATGCTTGATTTTACTGAATTTTGTACAAGGCGCACACTGCTTATGTAATGCATGCTGGAAGCTCTTCTTTGTATTTTTTATTCATAAGTAGCTAAGTTTATCATGTGTTCTAACTTAAGTCTCCTGTATTTTAGCCTTCAAATGCAACCAGGGAGAGCAGCAGTGAAATGAATATGCAGTATGGCTTTGTCTTGCTGTTGAAGGATCTGGCTCGTGCCTCATGCTGCTTTTTAAAAAACAGCTGCACTTTGTGAGTTAGTGCCTTTTACCTAGCAGCAGCTGATCAGATGGACTATCTTTGATTAAAATTCACGCGTATTTAGTACTTAAATATAGCATCATTAATGATACTTAGTTTATGTGCTGTCTGACCAGTCCCTGGGTTTACATATTGCAGTATTTTTAGTAAGTGGATGTTGTTCTTAAATTTCTCTGCATGAATTCTTCTTGTTGCATTCTTTGTCTTTAGTACAGCCAGAATTGAAATACACTATTTTGAATTCTCTGGTCTAATTTCATCTTTCCCTGCTGACTTTCGTTTTGTGTTGTTTATAAGAGGAATTAACTTAGAGAAGATAAGTTAACAGAACAAAAAAAAGAGAAGTAAATTTGAAATAGTACTGTAGATCAGTGAGGCCTCTGGATGGTTTCTTTAATTGCACTTTCTTTTGCAACTTGCTAGGAGCAGATTTTTTGGAAATATGTTTGAAGATTCAGATTTTTGGGAATAATGGTGGAACTGACAATATTTTAGGATTTCAGGCTGACGTGGTGCTCAAGTCCAGCAGCCACAGATGGAGAGCCCAATGCTGAGTGTGATCCAGAGCTGCCCCTTGGGAAGCATGTTCCTTGTAAGTGACATTCAGCTGGTAATGGGTTAAATGCTCTCAAGTACTGAGCTGACCTCATTCCTTTACCTTCCTCATTTTTGGGGCAGTAAACATTGCAACATCAAAAGCTTCTGTTTCTGCTGAGCTCAGAAAAATAAAGACACCCAGACGAAGCACAAGGTTAAAACACTCATCTTCTGCCTTCTTCTGGTGGTCTCAGCAATCCTCACTCAGTGGCAGACAAAGCAAATCTCCCAGTTAATGCTGTCTGTATCCCACTTGGGAAAAACTTTTGTGAGAGAAACAGCAGCTGCCTCCAGAGCGATGTTAAAACAGCATCGTGCCTCTGTGTACTGTTGTCCCCTGTGACCCTCTTGGAGCTAGTGCTAAGAGGAGGTCATCAGTGAGAGCTCATTCTAGCTGCTGCCTGCCTGATAGGCAGGGCAGGAGTGGTGTGGTGGTGTCGAGCAGTGACTGGGTGGGAGGGTGGGCTCAGGGCCATGTCAGGTGTCACCCTGCTACCTGCACATGGTAAGTGACTTAGCTCTCTGGGTCTCAGTTCCCACTGCAGCTGCAGGAAGCCAGAACGCCTGTGCTGTACAGAGTTGTTCCTGTGACAACTCATGCCAGGAAGGCTCTTTTGGACTGAGAAAGCCGTTTGGAACAAATGTGCTCTTAGTGTGGCGTGTTTGGCTTTTTTATTCCAGACATGGAGGTTTTGTTCTCTGACTTTGAACAAAAAGAGACAGGGGTGCTCTTTCATTGCTGAAGAGCAGAGCCACAAATACCTCTACCTATTCTTTCTTGGCATGTTGTGTTATAAGTTAACAGAACGTGCTACTCTCAGGAGTGCCGTGCTGTCTTAAGATGGATCACAAGCAACATGTTGTCTCTTCACAGCTACAAAAGCTCCACTTAGATTTGGCAGCTCTTCCTTTAGGGTGTGAAGGCATGTATAGGTAATTATGCTGTTTACTATAACCCCCCCCGCCTAACTGAACAAGTCATTCATTTTGTCGTTTTAATGTCAATCCTCTTTTGTTCCTTCTGTCGTTACCATGTCCTGATTTAGTTGTGTGGGGGTGAGATCTATAAATCTGTTTAGACATAGGAATACTATGGGGGCTGTTTGCCTCAGCTCTTGCAGTAATGCTTTTATTTTCCTGTTTTTACAATGTACAAAATTATATTCTTCCAGGCTGCAGCATAAACTTTTCAAAGCTGTTTTGCTATATAATAGGCTGAAGAAATTTATGTTTTCTGCATGACAGTTGGAGCCCACTTCTCCATGTGCATCCAGACACTTCACAAAACTGACAATAATCCTTGTAATGTAGTTGCTAATTTGTTTTGTGATTCTTAAATGTGTCAAAAATGCAGAAGATTCCTGCAATTTGTGCATACTAGCATTAAAAATGCTTTTTCCCTTAAATGGAAGAATGCACAAGGACAAATGAAAAGGATAATCAATGAATTACATAGACGTTGGTCTGTTTAAAAACTTATTTCCAGGTCAGATTGCTTTACTATGAACTTTCCCAAGGCTGTTTAAATTGGATATTGCAGCAATACGGTTAAGAGGGCATCGCTTAGGCTAACATCCCTGCAGTTCCTAAGTGCTGATTGGTAAAAGTGATTTACACCTGGGTTTCTGAGGGCACCAAAACCTATCCCCATCATCCGACAGAACAGAAGTTAGATCTTTGTTTGATGAAGGTAATGCGAACAGTGACATGAATTGATTTTTTTGATTGACAAGTCAAATAAATGCTGCCTTCAATCTTATTATGGAAATAAATTGTAGAGTTGCTGTCGACTGTGTATGCATTGTGTCTCCTTATATCTATGTAATGAAATGAATCTCCTGAAGTTTATTGCCTTGGTTTCTCTGTTTGTGTTTTGGCAGTTAGAACACAATGTCTTACAGGGCAAATAAGAGCACAAGAGCAAACTTGTCTGAAGTATGTGGTTGGTAAATGCTTTCCTGCTGTATTGGATGCATTAGAGAATTATTTAATTTTCTTGGTGAAGCAGTTGACTCATGTGAAACAGGAATAAACCTCCTCACCAAGTGTAGAGGTTTTACAAAAAATGCATGCTGCTAAGTGCAATTGTCATTTCTCCATGAATAAATGAATCATGCTACTTACGCTAAGCTCAGTTCCATGAGTTGAGTTGCCTTGGCATCCCATTGCAACTGGGTATTTTTCATGCCCGTATTAAAACTTTATTAACGGTAGAGGTTGTGCTTCATTAATGATAACTTTGTTAATGACCAGTGGCATACTGAGTGTGTAAAAATATACAGACATTTCATGAACTTGTATTTAAGCTAAAGTTGTCTGTATTTAATTGACCTCTACGTCAAAACTTTGTATCAAACATTTACCTGCCAAGTGATATGCTTTGGGCAGTGACTAAATATGCTGAGTTGTCCTGACACTTACAGGAGATAAAACTTGCTTGTGCAATACAGCAAATATGGAATAAACCTTTTTTCCTGCATTTTCAAGTTGTGCCCTGCGCTTTGATCCCTACATAACCTTCCTCTTTGAGACTCTGGGTCAGCGATTTGAACAAACTGAGTGTTCCTCTTTTGTTATCACTTGGAAGCACTTCTCTCCCTCTTGGCCTTGAGAAAACTGTTTCTCTTCTTGCCAGCTGTCTTTGCAGTGACTGGAGAGTAATTGCTTTCTTCCTATGCACATGTTCAGGCTCTCTGCCATAAAACGTACTTGATTTCAGAAAGGATGTAGTCTTGATTTCAGGTAACACTCCAGCTTTTCTGTATGCCAATGGGTGTTTTTGGTGGTGTCATCTTAAGGATGTTACCACAGTTAGACACAAACTAATAAGTATTAATTTGCAGAACAATGTCATTTAGCTTATTAAACCAAATACACCTTATATGTTTAGGTAGTTAATTCAAAAGCAGGCAAATTGATGCCTTTTTTCTTTTTTTTTTTTCCCCCCTCACTTTACGTTTTGCCGTTAAAAGTTTGCTGGGAAGCATTCTGGGTTAAAGCAGTATTTCTGCTGTGCCCATGTTGACTAAAGAGCCCTTAGCAAGTGCTAGTTGTGGGAAAATGCCTTGTTCCCTTAGATACCATACAGTTAAGGTTTGGAGCAGACCACAGCTTTGTGGAGGAGCAGCTCCTCTGCTGAGTTAAAACCATGACACCTATATTTAAATAGAGATCTTGAAATGAATTAGAAATGAACAGAAGAAATCTGCTTTTATATTTGCCACAACTGTATCAATAGTGGTCTGAACTTAGAGATCTAGCCTTTGAGCTGATCCTGGGTCCTCCGATTTGGGTTCACTTGAGACAATGAAGACTTGGGAAACTATAGGCCTTTATACCTTAATCTATGTAGGCTTCCCTTTAGATGTGCTATTTCTGTGCACATAATTTAATCAGAAAGCTTCGGTTAACCTTTTCCTGAAGGAATATTCCTGCTCTTGGGTTACTTTTAAAAATACTAGTGTTTTGAATCATCATTTTGAGAATCATGTCCTTGCCAAACAGTAGGGAGTACCTTTGACTTAAGTAACAATAATTAAACTTTTAACCAGTTAGGAGGATGACATTCTTCAATGTTTAACATCACCTTGCCCTTTAGAAAAAGAAACTTGAGAAACCTTTTTGCATGTTGAAGTTCAAATGTCATGTTACTTCGCATGGCCGCATGCTTGCTGGAAACCATCTCTGGGGTCAGTTCATTCACATGACTGCTCACATGCTTTTGAGGAAGGGCTTGTGCGGTAGCTGCAGGCCCTGCACACGAATCTGGATTTGGCTTTGAAGGATGCAGTGAAAGTTGTGCATGCGCTTTATGTGCATGCTTCTGTGGACTGCAGGGCAGCAGATGCTTATGGTGAATGTCTGATTGTGGTTTAGTGGTTTGTTTCTGTTTTGCAGTACTGACACGGAGTGGTTGCTCTTAGCTGATCACAGACTCTGTGAACTGGTGCAAACTCAACTGGCTGTCCTAAATTAGGGTCATGCATTTATCCCTTGCATCATACATTTATCCCTCAATTCACTTGGTGTACAGTGGCCTTTTGGCATGTTGTTACGGTTTGCATTAATCTTGTGAGCTTGACTTAGTGCATGCATAAAGCCTCATTAATGGGGAAAATACCTGCATTTGTACAATACGGTGCAGAATGCTCATTTTTTATTAACATGTGATATAGTGACAGAAAGTAAGCTGCTAGTCCAGTAGGCCTGGTTACCTGTGGATTTTTTCTCTGCCTGTGTAACACGCCTAAGCAGAAAAGCCTCCTGCAAAAGATTTGAGCAGGTTTTTTCATTTTTTTTGAATTCTGACTTGTTTGCCACCCAGAAGGCACAGCTGAGACCATGGCTGCCTCTGCAGCCTCCTTTGCTCTGGCTGTAGAAGGGGTGGCTGGGTTTACCAGGCCCCAGCCACTAGACTCAACCGTGGATTGGGAAGTTTTGTGTGAGTGTCTCCATCACCTGCAAGAGCTTAAAACACAGTGTAAGGACTAGAGGAGAACAGAAGTATGAGGGAACACCAGCAATATATAGGGTGGCAGAGCCTTACGTAGAGTTTGAGAGAGATTGCACTGAGCAAGTCAGTAAGGAGTACTGCATTTGTTTGTTCAGTTAAAAATAAAGAATAAAATAATAGTAGTACAGGTAATCACAGAAAGGCCACTGTGTTTCAGTGTAGATCATTGCCCTGCTAATGCATGAGTTATTGCTGCTTTCTCTACTTGCTTAGGTAAAAATTGTGCGTGGCTGTGAGCCATATTTAGAGTTGATGGTATCAGACCACTTGTCATGTGAGTTTAAATAGTAGTAGCTCTGTGTCCTAGTTTCATCTGGAATAGAGTTAATTTTCTTCTTAGTAGCTGGTACAGTGCTGTGTTTTGGGTTTAGTATGAGAATAATGTTGATAACACACTGATGTTTTAATTGTTGCTGAGCAGGGTGTCCACTAAACCAAGGACTTTTCTGTGTTCCATGCTCTGCCAGTGAGCACGTGCATAAGAAGCCGGGAGAAAGCACAATTAGGACAGCTGACCCAAACTGGCCAAAGGGATATTCCATGCTGCAAAATGTCATGGTCAGTGTATAAACTGAGGGGAATTGGCTGGGAGGCTCTGATTGCTGTTCAGGGATGGGCTGGGCATTGGTCAGTGAGTGGTGAGCAATTGTATGGTGCATCACTTATGTTTCTTGGGTTATATTCCTCCTTCTCTCTTTTAGTTTTCTCCCTTTTCATTATCATTATTGTTGTTGTTGTTATTGCAATTGTTAATTTTAGTTCATTTATTAAACTGTTCTTATCTTAACCCACAGCCTTTACCTTTTTCCAAATCTCTCCCCTATTCCACCAGGTCTGCAGAGTGGTGAGCAAGCAGCTGTAGGGTGTTAGTTGCCAGCTGGAGTCAAACCATGACACTCTGTCCTCTGGTTTTGCAGCCTTCATTAGGTTCCCAAGTAATTCTCCAGAGGCAATACCCGATCCTCCACTTTTGTGTGACAGATTCCCGGAACCTCCAACTTCTCTGTCCTTTTTTTAGCCCTTTCAAAACCATCATTATCTGCCTTTGAAGCACACAAAAGCAGGCTGCAAGTCTGGTCATGCCTTGCAGAATAAAAATAATATCCTTTGGTACTTCTTTGTATTGATCTCTTGTTCTATCACCACTGCTAAGTGGTTGCATTATGGTGCAGGAAGGGACTGCTAATGTTATTTTCAAATGTTTTTCTCTCTTTTTTTAAAGTCTGTCTTAATTGGCTCATACTTTCTAAATTCAGTGCTGGGCTTGTTTAGATCAGAGACTCAAGTCTAAACTCTAGTTGAACAATTGCAGAGCTATGATGAATTTCCAGTTGTGCAGACTGGATGCTTCTTGGTTTCACAAAATGTGTCAGGCTCAAACAATGCATCAGCTCAGGTATCAGTTGCATATAGCACAGTGCAGTTTTCTAAGCATTTGTGGGATTGACTTTGTGTCTTAAAGTATACGTTTAGGAAGCTGTTATAATACAGTTTTGCATCCTGAAGGATGAGAAACAGAGATGTTTCTCTCTGAGAACACAGTAATGTTGCCAGGTTTTAACTGCATTTTACAGTGTATGAAAAACCATCCTCTCGGATGCGTTTTATTTACATCCTTTAGTGTTGTGTTGCCTTTAAAGGAGAGTGATAAAGAGGCCTTGGGAGGAGATGACCATCTTTGAACCTGCAGTGACTGTGAGTGGCCAACTGCACGTGTCAAGAAGCCTAGCAGAGAAGTTACGTAGTTTTCCACCCCTCTCCTTACTTCATTTTTTGTTGCTGCACCTTTTCACACATTCGTATTTCTGTCTGTATCTATTTTTCAGTCTTTGCTTTTTAAAATCTTACTCACCCAACACCCTGAAAGGTTGTTTTGCGGAACAGAGGAGCACGGCTGGGTTTTGCACCGAACCGATGGAGAAGCTCTAATCAGCCATTGGTGGTTCTGACACTTCCTCCCTTACAGCATCATCGTTCTTGTAATATCCTTCCCAAATTCCCACCTAAGCTGTCAGTCATTAATGTGAGAGGAGAATATTAACAAAGTCTGTTTTTTTGGTAGTTTTTCGGTTTTGTTTCTTTCCCTGCCCTCGTTCCTCCACCACATACCAGTTCCTATGTGGGGGTATGAACTTGAGCATTTAACTTCCCTGGTCAAGAATAACAGGTCTGTTTAATTGAAGAGTCCTTTCGCTGCTGTTTGGTTTAGAGATGACACATCTGTGTGGAGGGCTTGTATTACACAGAGATAGAAACATTGTGGAAAAATAACCTGCAACTACAGGAATGGTGTTTTGATACTTGAAAAATTAGTTTATGAGAGAGTTTTTTGCACAAAAGCATGTTTTTCTTTTAGCATACAGTAAAAATAGAGATGTGGTGGTGGTGAGATTCCAGAGGGGAAGACTTTCAGAGAGCTGCTGACATGAATAAGCAATTTAATTGCCTGAAACATTATTCTGTATCCTATACAGTCTGTACAAAACATGTATGAAATAGGTACACTCAGAATGTACCGGGTTTACCTGCTAAGCAACTTTTAATATGTTGACATTTTTATAATTAATGTGCAGAGTCTTAATATAGAGGCTGAAGAGCATGTCTTTTGCCCAGAGTTTAAAGAGTTGCTTTACAAGTGTTGCTGATGAAGCACCACTTAACTCTGTCCTTTCACTCCTGGCAGAATATGAGCACTTGTGAAATACACTGTAAGTTAGGTTTTCACTTTGCTGCAGTCAGCATTGTTTCCTATGTGAAAAAAACAATTGCATAGCAATGTCTTTTTCTCATATAACAAATTTAATAATAACCTTTGGCCATCAAGTAAAAAATATTTGGTATTATCAGAAAATCAAACTTCCCATTGAAATTTAGTCTTGGACTACTGTGTTCAAGATGTGTCTCAGATCCCTAGTAAGGTTGTTGTTTGTTGTTTCTTACAGTATAACATATAAGGCTGAGAATTAAAGGAGATTATTTCCCTCTATCCTCATGGCCCTCAGCTGCAGGCTGGCCAAGGTGTAGCAAGAGGTTTTGGTCATATTCACTGTCTGTTTATCTTTTTATTTCAGTCTTTTTCTGTGTATTTATTTTCATTAGCTCTGTTTCTTTTGGAATACTTTTCCTGTGTTTAGATTGAATAAAACATTCAAGTTGCCTTTTCTTGAAAGAAACGTGTTGTTGGTTCTTCATGCATTTGGTCTCTTAATAGTTAACATTTTCCCCCTTCCCCTATTTGACCTGCCTTGAGACTGTCCTTAGTCCTGCAGTTTTCAAGACAGAAACAGGGTAATGCATCCTAAAATCTGCCTCTTTCATACTTTGAACATGTCAAGGTTGGGGTTTTTGTTGTTGTTTGCTTTTTAAAGTGCAATAATATGTCAGTTCATGCTGCTACAATTATATTTAAGAAATCTTTAAGTTAGCTCTGCGTGACGTATCCTGTAAGACCTTTTGTTATTTCATGCTTTCTTTTTCCTGCAATTTTTGTACTTTTCAGTAGAACCATTCTTATATGTAAAATGATGATTGTGGAATGCATTTTATTTTGGCCTCCTTTTAATAGTATTTTAGAGTTCTGCATTAGACATACTACATCTTCCATTTTGTCCATCTGTTTCATTTACCTTTCTTTTTGCTATGGTTCCTTGCTGGGTTGCAGTGTGATGGCTTTGCTCAGCTTCAGCCATGCGAGACCTCTTCGTCACCCACATGTCCGCGTTGTACTACTGCTTCTCCTTCAGTAAATCAGCAGTGGGATGGACCCAGCTGAAAGCTGATCTTCTTGCTTGGTTGGTTTCTTGGGGGCTACCTCAGTATTTCCAGGTTCCTTCCACTCAGGCAGGGTGGAGAGTAGGGAAAGAATGAAAGCAACCTTGCAGCAGTGTCAATACCGCACCAGCCTCGAGTATGGCTATATACATGGTTGTATGGTTACATAGTGGACCGGGCTGAATGGAGAAGTTAGAGCAAGGATCAGGTGATGTGATGACTCTGAGCCTGATGGTTGCTGGTAGGCATGAGCTGGCACCACAGCTGGATGGATGGAGATGCCTATCTTTAGGAATGAGTAAGTTGCTGAAGATGTTGTTTAAGACACTTTGGACACACAGTGAGGCAGAGGAGGCACATCTGGTGCCCCCTTTTCCAGGGGACTGCTGCCCTGCAGAGAGTGGGATAGCTGCAGGGTTGGGAAGGACACCTGTTGCCTGCTGTTTGGGTGGATATTGCTTTGTCCCCGTATTTAAAGCAGATATATTACATCAGGTTACAGTACTGACCTTGGCATTGGGCCAGTGCTTGTGAAAGTATGGAGCAAACGTAGCAAAGCCTTCTGCATCTTGGTGCTGGAGCTGGGGCTTCAGTTTAGCTGTGTTCTTCCTTGGTACAGATTTTAATGGCAGGAGGGTTTTCACTGCACCAAGAATTTGATACCTCTTATTGAAAGAAAAGTATGGCTAAACTTTGGGGGAAAGTGACTTATTTTCCTGGAATTCACTGCCTGACTTCTGCAGGTAACTGAAGCTTTTATATTACGAGTTTGCAGAAAACAGCTTGGAAGTTGCCAGATATGTGGAGTTTTTTTCCTCCAGTAGTCTGTTTAAAGTTCATAGAAAGAGTCAGTGATAAGATCACACACAGCTGTACCATTACAGAATTTCCTTTTAATTGGTTGACTGGTCTTTCTACCCTTAAAACAAATAATTAAATAAAAGAAACCATAGTACTTGCCTCCCTGAGCAGGGGCTTTTGATGAAGTAACATTTTGGAAAGTGCTGCCAAAATCAAACAAAGGAAATGTGCAGGTACAAATGTTTTCTTCTCTAACTACTCCCGGAGTCAATTGTCTTTCAGGGGCCTTTGTTACAACAATGATTTGGTACCACAAAACTTGCTGATTCTCAGGAGAAGTTGGTGTGACATGGGTCTGGTGCAGACAAGGATGTTCAGCTCCTCAGGACTCACCAAGCTTTTCAGCCCTGAGTTCTGTAACAGAAATGTCATCAGCTGGCTGCATGGTTTTGACAGTAATAACAATTTGCAGATGTGTGAAGTGTCGTACAAGAAGGGAAAGGTGTGGGGGAATGATCTGGCAAATGCATCTGTAAGAAGTCTCCTGTCTCTTTGTTTTCTGTCCGTATGCCAGTTACATGTCATCTTAACTTTCAGTACTCCTTGTGAATTCTGGGCAGGAACAAGGTCAAAAACTTGCTTTATATAGTGTTAGCACATTTATCCTTTAGAAAAGCAGTTAGATCTTAAAGGTAGTTGATTTTCTGAATAATGAGCCTGATTATTTTTGTACTGTTTGGAAGGCAGGGGGTTTAGCAGGGCACGTAGTGGTTAAGATTCTGTCCTGAGCAGCACAATGCCATGGCATAACACTTGTACCTAAAGTAATTTTTTTTCTTTTAATTTTCAGAATGGTGGGAAAAGGAAGATTTTTTGTACCTTCTTCTATTTACAGCTAGCTGTCATTCATACTTGCCTGACCTCTCTTAGTACTGTTTACTATTTATGATGGTACAGTCTAGCATGATGTTTAGCATCTTAAAATGAAGGCACCAAGTATTGGTACAGCTGCAGCCGCACAGGGTCTCACAGGTATACAGCATGAACATAGAAAAGTTTTAAGAGTGACTTCTCATAGCATGGCTGACTGTATAAAGAAAATGGCAGCAAGGCAAGCACTGGGGTGCATTTATAGTGCCAGTATGCATCCTTTCTTCCTTTAGGTAAAAGTACAGAAATTCACTTATATTGAAGAATGTAACTAATTCAGCATATTACATGTAATTTTGTGTGCTAAGGCTCATCAGAGAGTTTCACTTCTCCCACAGCACTCCAGGTACTACTCCACAAGCATTGGAAATAGAGTAAGCACACAAATAAACACTTAACATACTGTAACTTGCCTATGGGTGACTTGTTTGTGTGCTTTTTCAGTGTGATCTGGTTTCCAAAACACAAGTGGTCCTCCGAAAGGTATCAGTTACCCACCTGAACACAGGGGTTGTAGTTTCACATCTTAGCAGGGCATCTTAATTCAGGTTTTATGTACACTCTTATCCCTGTACAAGTCAGATTTGCATGGTATGGCATTACCTTTGTGACTGTCATGCTCAGCTTTCATGGTCTTCTAATTCCTCCACTTTTTATTGGATTGCTGTATCTAGTCAGCATGTGAACCTGAGATAACCTTTATAGAGCTGAACCTTGTTTACATGATGGCTGCACACAGCCATTTTTTGCTTTGTACAGTGTTTCACATGTGCAGGAGAATTTTAAGTACTTCTGTAGATTAGATGGCAGACTTCCATGTGTCAAGCTAGTAAATGCAAAGAAGGTAACCAAGAATTATATATCTCCATACCTTGAGTTTTATTCTTGCAATGTCCCCTGGCTTCAGAGCTTGGTGCAGCAGGATTTTGGCAGGAGGAGGGGGCAGGTGGGTGACAAATGTTCTCAGTGCTCGGATTTGGTGCTGTAGCTGCAGGGTGTTGGAGGAAATGAGGGTTCATGTGGAGGGATAGTCCCACTTGTCACTCTTTTTTTTCCCTACTTCTTGCTTTTTAAATTTTATTATGCAATTATGAGATGTGGGCATTTAAAGAAAAGGTAAGTTGAAGCTTACTGTCTTGAAGGTACACAGTGCTCTTGAATGTAATGGTCATGCAAGGCTGGGCTTCTCCTTCCTTGGTCCTGCTGGCTGTAGTCTCATTGGCTCTGTTGTTAGAAAAGGCAGCATTTTGACCAAGAATGCTCTTTAAAGTAGGCTTTGGGGACTGTAACTTTGTTTTTCTCCTGTGGAAGCATGAAGTTGGTTTGAGTGAAGTACACAGACAGAGATTATAGGAGTCCCATTATTAAAGGAGAGAAAAAATTATCAGACTTTCTTGCAGGTGGCTTTTGAATAAAAGAAATGAGACCAGAAATGAAAGGTGAAGTCCTTATGGCCCTCTGGACTTAACTTTTTCCCCCCTTGTCTTCTCAACTCTCTTTAGCTTCCCAGGCCTCCTGAGGCTAATTTTCCATTGTGAACTGCAGCTAACAGTGTTACCATAGAATAAACTGAGGTGAAACAGACCCACAAGGATCATCAAGTCCAACTCCTGGCTCTGCACAGCACCGTCCCCAAGAGTCACACCATGTGCCTGAGAGCGTTGTCCAAATGCTTCTTGAACTCTGTCAGGCTTGGTGCTGTGACCACTTCCCTGGGGAGCCTGTTCCAGTGCCCAAACACCCTCTGGGTGAAGAACCTTTTTCTGATATCCAACCTACACCTCCCCTGGCACAACTTCAGGCCATTCGCTCAGGTCCTGCCACTGTTCACCACAGAGAAGAGATCAGTGCCTGCCCCTCCGCTTCCCCTTACAGGAAGTTGTGACTGCAATGAAGTCTCCCTTCATCTCCTCTTCTCCAGGCTGCACAGCCCAAGCGACCTAAGCCACTCCTCATACGGCTTCCCCTCAAGGCCCTTCACCATCTTTGTTGTCCTCCTTTAGATGATCTAATAGTTAAAATATCTTTACATTGAGGCACTTAAAACTGCCCCCAGCACTTGAGGTGAGGCCACACCAGTGCAGAGCAGAGCGGGACAATCCCCTCCCTTGCCCGACTGGCACTGCTGTGCCTGATGCCCCCCAGGACACAGTTGGTCCTCCTGGCTGCCAGGGCACCACTGACTCATGTTCAACTTGCCATTGACCCGAACCCCCAGCTTCCATTGTTTTCCCAATTGGAATACCAGCACAGCTTTTCTAAAAAGATGGACCTTCAGATTCAAAGAGTAGTTGTTGATAAACACTGCCATAGTGCTTGGGGAGGGAGGCTTTGGAGCAAAGCTATCTAGCAAACGCTGTGCTTTGGCTTTCATTCCAAAAAGTCAACTTACTGCTCTGGTGACATGTACCTATTCTCCTTGTTTCCATCTAACCTAGTTTGCTACAGATAATCTCTTCTGTTTCAATTTAAAAAAAAAAAAAGGAAGCAGTTCTTAAACCCTAGCCAGAAGTTCTCTGTGTTGTTGTTGCTGTATATTACAAATACAGCAGTTGAAATAAACCTGCGTTCTTTGCTTTTTCTTCCTCCACATTTTATTTCTGTAAATACTCCTGCAGGCTTGACTGTATTGCTCTCACAGCACAAGGCTGTAAGCTGGCAACAGTGAGGAGGTTTCCAGTATCACAGTGCTACTGTATGGGCACGGTGTTCAGGCTCAGGATATACCCCCTTGAACACTTTATTCCAGGAAAATGCATGCTCTTGTGAAAACCATAGTGCTGAGTGATGCCAGATCTGCTGCTGCTAAGGAGGGCTTTGTAGCATGAAATGTCCTTGTTTGAAGATGGATGCTGGATGCATCCTTCTGGCATGGAGAGGCAGTCATGAACCATTTTCCTCTGATTCTTAGTACTTCCATGGGTGTGTTTGTGTGCTTGCTTCCAACTTGCTCTTCCTGCTTGGCCATCACCATTGGTGTTTTCCCTCTGCCTGAAGTCATCCCATACCGTATCAAGAGCTGTTGAGTGCAAGGGGATGAATTTTTTGTGAACGTCCTAATCCTAGGGCAGTCAGATCCTAATTTGAGCTAGTTTAGATCTGCTGAAGGTACAAATAAAATTGCAAGGACATATTATTTCTGTTAACTTGCCTATCTGAAGATAATCAGATTCTGGTTTAATGAGGTATTGTGTACTGAGTGCAATTAGTTATTCTGTTTCGCAGTATCCTTTCTTGTATTTATTTCTGTACTGTAAAATACTTTAATTACCACATTTCTGTTTATATAATAAGGTAACCATTACTGAAGGACTTGGGGGGAATGGAATGACAGGAGTAGTAATGTTATGAAATTACCCCCCTATATATACCCCTGGCCAAAATCTTCCTTTACCCCATGCATTTTCAAATGGTTTGAAATCCCTCTGAGGTTAAACTGTTCGAAACTAGCTTCTCTCCTTTGTCCCACATTTGTTACACTTCCCTGTATTTTATACAAATTATTTATTTCTAAACTTCCTTATGCTGGTACTGCTGGTGAGTGTGAAAGCTCAGCACTGTGGGTCCTGATCTGTCAGCAGCAGGCTGAAGGGTTTGCTGCTGATGAAAGGGGGCCAAAAATCTGCATCACTTTGCTAAAGAAAGAGATGCAAAATAAAGTTTAAAAATAGCTTCTTGTATATTAAGAAAACTCAAGGGCAAAATCCGCAGCACTCGTGCTTCACCTGGTTTCCCATAAAATAAATGTACCTACACTTTCAGATCAATATGGACTACAGTTTATTCTGAAGTCCTTTTTATTGCTAACATTAAGCATACTTGGGACCTAGGAGGGTATTCAGAAAGGGAAGAAAAGGGTAATCTGGAGTTGGCAGGAAGTTGAAAGGCAAAGGGAACACATTCAAGGGGCTGTTAAGGCTTTGGGAATAGAAAGGAGGAACTGGGCAGCTTTGGCAAATAGACAGAAATCGGTTGACAGCTTTGATTATCAGTGCTGTCTTCCAGCTCTCAAGCAGCTGAGCATTTTCAATTCCAGTACATCTACAAAAGCAAACAGCAGTGTGATCGTTGGGTTTTTGGAGAAGGGATAGTTTGTACTTTTGGAGGAGGAAGAAGAGTCGCCTCTACAGTGGCAAGGACTGGGAAACACTACTTTAAAGAGAAAACACAAATCAAGATTTCCAAAAGCAAGTGGCTAAAATTAGGCTTCGAAGCCCTAATTTAAGAACAGAGAAAGTGGCTGTTTTCCAAAAAGGCTGAGCAGCCAGGCCTGACAGAAGCCAGAACAATTATTTAGATGCCTATTTTGGGGATTTTTTTGGAACTCAAGTTCAGGCACTTAGCTGTGAAAACTGGGATCTGTTTCAGGGAGTTCTTGAGCAGCAGGGTGAGAGCTGGAGGATCCTTCTGAAAGGGAGCAGGCTCCCAGTGCTTTGAGCTTTCAGCTTAAAATGTTTTTTTGCTGCTGTTTGACTTGCTTAAAAAGGGTGCCGTGGGGCAGAAAGTAAACCTTTATATTTTTGTGTATTGTCTTTACACCTGGAAAGTTACTCCAAGAAGAAACTCAAGAAACACCATCAAAATGTGATCAAGAATTCTTAAATTACTTCATAGCGTAAACCCTCCAGAATGTGTTTTCTGTGGAAAGTGTAGGAGAGAATTTCCTTTGAAGGGCAGGAGCTGGTTGAAATCCTCCAGTATGTAGTGGCCCTTTCCTCAGAAAGTAGTTACGTGCATTAGAGGTTGTCAATGCTGGTAGCCTGTATGAAACGCTTTCTATAAATAAATTTTAAAAATATATACTACAAGAAAAGCATTTTTCTGTGTAGGCTTTGAACTGTATTTTTGATTGTCACACCAAGAAGCACCGGGGCCATCCATGCCTGGACTGAGCGGTAGGGTAGAGCTTCACAGCTTCTGCCCAGATATTTGGGTGGCTGCTGGAGCATGGTATTTGTCTCAGCTCATAGTGCCAGAAATGAACTGAGGACGCCAAATGGTCTGTGGATGTCCAGAAAAACATCTGTCAAAATCCAGAGGATTATTGAAAAAAGTAATATTTTAATGATGTTGTTCGACCTTCTTGGGGCAGGGTGCAAGTTTACCCGTTGTTATGTTTGTGTTGCAGAATTAAGTCCAGTAGTCTTGTTTGTTTAAATCATCAGATAGGGTTTTTTTCTGGATTAGATATTTGGACTTGAAGGAGTGAAATGTCTTCCAGGTTGTAAGCCTGAGTGCTTCTAGAATCTGATCCAGCTTGCCCTGGTCAAGGGCCTTACTGCACTGGTAAAATTGGTGGCAGAGAGGATGATTTTTTTTCCCGTTGTAGAAAGGTAGGTTAGGAAAAAATAACTGGTGAATATAGAGGTACATGTTTTAAAAAGCATTGTCTGGCCTAATTTGGTCTTTCCCCCCGACTGTAGGTACTGAATAAGGCTACAGATGTCATCGGTCATTTCCTACAAGACCTTTGACACAGTCCCCCACAACATCCTTCTCTCTATATTGGAGACGTATGTATTTGATGGGTGAATTGTTCACTGGAAAGGAATTGGTTGGATGATCACATCCAGTGGTCAGCAACTCAGAGTCCTGGTGGACAAAGTGGTCCCCCACAAGGGTCCGTACTGGGTCCGTACTGGGACCAGTACTGTTTAATGTTTCCATCAGTGACATGGACAGGGGGGTCAGGTGCACCCTCAGCAAGTTTGCCAACAACACCAAGCTGAGTGGTGTGGTTGACATGCCTGGGGTGCCATCCAAAGGGACCTAGACAGGCTTGAGAAGTGGGCCTTGGGAGCCTCAAGAGGTTCAACAAAGCCAAATATGAGGTCCTGTACCTGGGCTGGGGAAGTCCACAGCATCAGTATGGTTGGGGGGATGAAGGGATTGAGTCCTCCCTGCTGAGGAGGACTTAGGGGTACTGGTAGAGGAGAGATGGCAATAGGTGCTTGCAACCCAAAAAGCCAATTGTATCCTGTGCTGCATCAAAAGCAGCATGGCCAGCAGGATGAGGGAGGGGACTCTGCCCCTTCTCTCTGGTGAGACCCCACCTGGAGTGCTGCATCCAGCTCTGGGGTCCTCAGCACAGGAAAGACATGAACATACTAGAGTTGATCCAGAGGAACTCAGAGGGCTGGAGCACCTCTCCCTATGGAGACAGGCTTAGAGAGCTGGGGCTGCTCAGCCTGGAGAAGGGAAGGCTCCAGGGAGATCTTACTGCAGCCTTCCAGTACCTAAAAGGGGCCTACAAGAAAAATGGGTACAAACTTTTTAATAGGGACTGTAGTGTTAGGACAGGGGGCAATGGTTTTGAACTAGAAGAGGGCAGATTTAGACTACGTGTAAGGAAGAAGTTTTTTCAGTGAGGGCATTGAAGCACTGGAACAGCTTGGTCATAGATGGTCATTGGTATATGCCCCCTCCACAAGAACTTTCAAGGCTGGATAAGGCTCTGAGCAGCCTGAGTGGAAGATGGTGGGGGAGTTGGACTAGATAGTCTTCAAAGGTCTCTTCCAAACCAAACCATTCCATGATTCCGTGAGTAGTGTGTCTTGCTGTGGGATGACTTGTAGGTAAAGGAGCATTGCTGCTGATCTGCTCATGTATGCGGTCGGCTGCAGAATTTGCTTACTTTCAGTACTGGGAAATAGGCCGATCACAGTGTTTCAAATGGCCACTGGTTTAATTTTTCTGGGAGTCGATGTTTCTCTGAATTGGGAAACTATTCTAATTTAGAAAGAACCCTTGTAGTCACTGCTGTTGAAGCAGTGTTTAATGTTGTGTGGCTGTTGGCAGGAGACTTGATGCATTTTCACATGACCCCCTCTGGAACAAAAGCAGATTGTTTCCTTCTGTTTTTCTGTTATACAAATGAGTTCCTTTTGAAACAATTTCTTTTTCTGCAAATTCTGGAAATCGACACCAGGAGTAGTTTTTCCTTTGCTGTGTCCTTTACAGTCTGCTGTCTGATAATGCTGGCACAAAAAGCTGCTTTGGGGTACTAGCCCAAAAAGGCTGAGACCTCTGCAGAAAGCCTCCTCCTCTTGGGGAATGAGTTTTTCTTCCAGTTTTATCAAGGGTTCAACATGGCCTTTGATTTCTTGCTGTCTTTGCTATAGCTAGGCAAAATTTGTTTCTGGTTTCTTAGTTGTTTCATTTACATATATGCATTTGTAGTGTCCAGCAAGTGTAGCAATGTATGTAGCAAGTCAGTTCTGGATTGAGCTTTTTTGTAAATTTTTGTATAACAAACCTTTGGTTTTGTACCAGCCTCTCCCATCTGAAGCCTTTGCCTGTGAAAAGGGTAGTTGAAGTCAGATGCAGATTATTGGCTGATGCAGTGCTGCATAACTAGACCAATCAGTACTGGATCAAAAGAGCAACAAATTGATTAAGTGGGGATCTCAAACAACAAAATGAATCATCCACCAGGGAGTGGGTTTCGTGGCAATATTCCATAGCTGACAAATTAAAAAAAAAGATGAGGTGACAAAAAAAGGGTGCTTTCTCTAGATATCTTTTTTTCTCCTTGTAATTATATACTCATTTCTCACAGCCTTCCTGTTGTTCACACTTCTGGTGACACAAGTTATATTTCCTTGTTCCTAGGACACCAATGTGGCAGTGCTGTGGCCATTCACACAAGCGCTCGCAGTACCGTAGCTGGTGAGGTGACATAATCCCAAAAATGCACTTCCTTCTGAAGTGTTTGCTTACATGGGCTGGGCTTCTTAAGTCAGAAAATAAAACCAGTATGAATCAGGGCTGCAAAATACTTTTTAACACTTCTGGTTATTTTGGTCAAGCCCTTTTCTTTGTGCCTGGTGACCAGATTCCAGTGTTGTTTCTGTGGCTTTCCATCTTGGTCCAGAGCAGTATGACACGGAAGGGAAAGTCTCTTCTGTGTGTCCTTGAGAGGCCCACAGGAAGCAGTGGGTGGTGGTGCAGGCGGAAGTCCCTGGGGAGCCTATTGGCCTCCTGCCTGGGGCCCTGCAGTGCAAGGGATGTGGGCTTTTATAGAAGACCACAGATGGAAATGCGTCACCTAAGCCCCTTGTATTTGCTTGGTCCCATGAGAAGTCGGAGCCCCTGCAGGCCTTGCAGCACTGGCTCCCAGACCCACTTCAGACTGCGGAGAAAGCATAATTTGCATCCTGCTTGGCTTTTCTTGTTGGACCTGGAAGAAATGGAGGTTTCAGTCCCAGCTGTCTAAAACCAGAGGATATATGATTAATTTAACTTGCGTAAATCAGAAATTCCCTAGAGATGGGGTTTTCACAGGTGGAAGAGAGAGGTTTCTTTAGGTAGAACTAAAAAAAATAGATACTAATTTTTTTTTCTTATCAACTATATATAAGCTTGTGTAATTGTCTTGGTTGGTGCTGTGGGTATGCTGACAGCTTGTGTTGCTTATGTTATTTCCCCATAACTAAAAACTGTTGTTAATATTAGGTAGGAAATATTAGGTTGTTAATATTACTGTAGGAAAGGAGAAACACCAAGAAGTGAGAACAATTCTATCAAAAGTGGATAAAATTTTATTAGTGAAAGTTCAGTACAGTTCTGGATAGAAAAGAAGAAATTGGAAGGGTTGAGGTTTTTTCTTAATCAAGAAGAAAATTACTTCCTCTTCATGTACAGTTGTCCCTGCTTGTGAAGAGTGTTGCTGCTTCTTTCCTGCTTTAACCGTAGTGAGGTACCACAGCTTGAGTGCCTCAGTGTGCAGGCCAGGTGCTACCAATAAATTGTGGCCGCATGAGGAGCTGACAGATGACAATTGAATCACTCTACTGATGTTGGATGAATTTTATCTGGTAATGTCTTACCAGTAAGCAGTTTCTGGAACTGGAGATGCTCATGCCATGAGATGCTGTGTTTTCTCCCTGACCTCTGCAGCCCTCTCTGTCGCTTGGTGACTGTTGACCTCTTGGTTTTATGGGCTGTTAATCATAGCTGTAATCAGTCACCTATCTGCAGGAGATAGCAGAGCCAGTTTTTACTTTTTTCCTCCTTCCCCCCTCCTCCGTAGCTAGCCTTGCTAGTTATTTGAGACTCTTCGTTAAAATAGCTTCATAGTATTTATCTGAAAATTTCAGTGTTGCTGGCTTTCTCAAAGTCCAGTCCTCCTGTTCATTGAGGGGTCTTTCAAGATGCCATCTTTTATTTGCATGTACAAAATACAGAATTAGAAAGAACTTCAGGTTAACCTGAACTCATTATTTTAAGCTTCTGTGCATCTATAACTATGATTAAATACTTCAGTGGGAAATGTAGCTCATACACCAATGACTCTCTGAGACTAGAATAAGCTTTATGTACTGAGAAACCCCAGCTTTATGTGCTGAGAAAGCCCATTATGTTTGCTGGAATTTTTGCATACTAGTATTTTCTTTGTTAACCCTAACAGAATGTGTTCAGATGATTAAACTATTTTCCTGAGCAGACGAACTAACTGTCTCCTTTTCTTTCCATTTCAGTAGGTTGTAGAATGGAGCTTATGGATAAAACAATCAATAGTTACTTTGATGTTTGGCTTGGACCCAGAGGTAAGATTTCTCAAAAGTTAACACATAAATAAAACTGATCTTACTAGAACATAAGAAACATTTTTCCTCTGACTTTACATTGACAGGTGACTGTGTAGGATCTGCGAAGCATCAACATGTATGACAGTGTAATAAATAAGAGTCTATTCAATGCTTCTGATCTTTTGACCTGAGGAGATCATTCTTCTTACTCTCAGTTAAGCTCATGTTGTCTTAGTGAGTGACTTACCTCATTCAGATCTTTGCTGCCTTTTTTTTTTTTAATTTACTAATAGCTTTTATTCTAAAAAAGCCACTTCAATTTGCATTTAATTAAGTAAAAATACTCTTGCCTCATAACTAGAGCTCCTATGGAATTTTTCACTAAAAATATCTGTAGTTTTTGGAAAACACTGCTTCTTTGAAACCATTCTTTTTTAGAGAAGCAGTAGTTTTGGTAGGTTTTGCTCTGGAAAAAACTCTGCAGGTGGAGAACTGCAATCCTGGTCAGTGTGAGGAAAGGAGAGGCCATGGGACCAGGACAAGTGGTGGCCTCATGCTGAGGGCTTGGGTAGGATGGTCCATTTCCACCTGGTTCTGACCAGGGGAATTAAATGACTGCATCCTGCACAGAGTGTGCAAAGCACTGCTGCTCGGTGACATGTGCTTTCTTCCTCTGACTGCTGCAGTAATGCCTTTTCTCTGTCCCGGTGAAGATCCAGTGATGGGGTGCCCCTTCTTCATAGGACAAAGTCCACAGGAGGTGGAACAAGCCTCTCATCCTTCTAAAAGTGTTTTCTATTTGCTTTTATTAGTATCTCAGTGCCCTTGTTGCCCCTCTCTTCGTACTAAGCCTGTTTAAATTAGCCTGGATGTTCTGGTATAGCATACTACATGTGCTGGCATATGGTCTCTATTTGCTGTGCGTGAAAAATAATGAACCATAAAAGTGGCAAATCCAGACAATTCCCTGGCTTGCCTACCTACTTTCCAACCTACAGTTTTAAGGCCTCATTTCTTACATTCAAAATCCATATATGACTCCTCTAAAATTAAGACTGTGAATGACAGCAATACTTGAATTGTTCATTTATAGTTTGGTTAACTTGGTTTCAGTACTTTGGGCTGACTTTAGTGAGAGGAGTGAGATACTGTGCTGTTGCCGGGTATGGACAACACAAAAGAATCACACAATTGTTCCAAGTGTTAACCCTAAAATTCTCTAGTTCAGGGTGGTTTATGTGCTTTTCCCGAGAAGTCAATGCATTGCCAACTGGACTGGTTACTCAGGCTGGACTAACGGTTCTGTGTTCATTGCTCGTACAAGGACTCCAAAATTTAATTCTTTCTAATAGCACATACATAGGTCTAATTGTGTTAGTATTGAATGGAAAATAATTATCAGGGTCATCTACCAATAACTACAGAGGTATCTGCTTCACTCCGAGGTTTGCTGACTCTAGGTAATAAGGTGTACCTATCTAGGTAATAAGGTACTCTAGGTACCATCGGGAAGGGTTGGTTTGAGAAAATAAAGGGGAGAGATTTGTTGAAGCGTTTCTTTATAATTTAAGCTTATCTGTGGTATTCAAGTGAATGACAGTTCTGAATGGTAATGAGTATTTAAAAATAATAACGGTAATAACTTAAGAATATTTTTGCCTTAGGAAAAGAATTATTTATGCTTTCTTTAACAAATATATAAATAAAATATTGTTGTTTGTAATTAGCAATGTGGCCCTTAATAAAAGGGCTTGCTGCACTTCCTTTGTCTTTCTTTGGTATTCCAGCTCTGAAAGCATTTTGGGTACAGCTATTTTTAGATGTGTTGAATTCTTCTCCTTACAAAATCTAAATGTTTGTATGTTTTCGTTTGTATCTTTCAGACCCCAGAGTAAAAGGATGGCTTCTTCTGGAGAACTATACACCTACCTTTATCTTCTCAGTCTTGTACTTACTAATTGTATGGCTAGGACCAAAGTACATGCGGAACAAGCAGCCATTCTCATGCAGGGGTATTCTAGTGATCTACAACCTTGGACTTACACTGCTTTCTCTGTATATGTTTTATGAGGTAAGAGAAAAGGAGTTGGTCAGGCTTACTTTGTGGTGTCTTGTTTTAATTACATTGGCTCGTGCTGAAAATAATCTCTGAGCACAGTGCTCCTAAGTTGGGGAGGCATCTGCAGAAATGGTGCAACCATTTTCAATGTCACTTCTCTGGGGAGAAAACCGTGATTGTAATGTTACCTCTAAGGATGGTGTGAAACAAACCTTGCTTTAAACATCCTTGGTGACCTTGGTTAGTGATGTTTCAAATGCACTTTTCTCAGTCAGTGCAAGTAAAGGCCTGATCTTTCAGCATGAGCTTGGCTACTCCTTCAGTAACTTCTCCTTGCTCAGTGTGATTGTGCTGGTGCACTGTACAAAGTACTTTGTAGCAAAACTGTGGCTTTATCTGAAGGGCAAAACATGTTTTATTTCCTTGTGTTTAATCATGCACACACTCCTTACATCTATTTCTGTAAGCTTGCAATAGGTTCTTTTGCATCCCCTTAGTTTTGCTGGGGAAAAAAAAAAACGTTGCTGAAACAATGCCATTATGATTCATCTCTTTCTTTGAACTTAAAATCTAAACATACAAATATATTTCAAATGGAATTGAACTTTCTGTGGACTTATTTCCTTTCATAAAAACCCAAAGATTTAGGCAGTGTAAAGTTTTCCACTTCCCAGAGAGCTCTTCAGCTGCTTTTACTCAGAACTGTATATTTTTGTTCAAGTGAAAATGAAGAACTATGGTAGTGTAAATAATGATGTGGTCAGAAAATTACTGTTTTGCTGTAATGTACAGAATATTCTGGCATGCTTTTAACCGAAGTATGTCTCATTTCTGTAAGGAGATATTTCATTTTCAACATCCTCTTTTCAATTCTTTCAATACAGTCTTTTGAAATACAACCTAGGGATAAAACTACTAATCTCTCTTTTTTTTTTTTTTTTCTGCATGTGCTTAGAAGTGTATACAAGCTGCAATTCTCCTTTAAGTTTGTAGTTAATTCTGTAGTGTTTTACAAGGTGAGTGTTTAGAGATGAAGTGATTTAAAGTCAATGTTATTTCTCTTGTGTAGTGAATTGTCTACTCAAAAGTTACTGAGTTGGGTTATTAAGGACTTTGATACTTAATTGTTCAATTGGGAGCAGTTTTGGATTCAGTAGGTACTTGGAACTACTTGTGTTCTTGATGTGCTTACATTTCTATCCTCCTTGTCAGGGTGTTATAAGCCAGAAAAAATGTGTGTTGATGAGTTTAATTTGTGTAAATGTAGTGTTGATGTTGACTTCAGTGTACATCTGCATTATTTTATGCAGATATTATTTACAGTTACATAGTGATCTGTTGTTTTAACCTCCAGTTATGTTATTGAGAGTTTACAAGTGTAGACTTTCCTTTGGTTGTACCAAGTGTGGACAAAACTCTTGGGATAGCCAATCTTTCTTCCTTGAATACTTGGAATAATACTCATAGTTTCTAAATTACTGTAACATTCTGCTCTGTTACAAAACCTGCTGGTAAATTGAAACAAGAGAAAATACCTGAACTGTTGATCCTATGAATGCCTTTTTCTCGCTTACAATAAACTGCTTACCAAGAGAGGACTGTTGATTATATGCTGAAGAAGTCCTCATACTTGTAACCACATAAATAGTTTTTATATTGTGGAGCAATGACACAACAAAAATACAGTGAATATTAAGACCACTCCTTCTATATAATGAAATGCTTTATGTTAAAGTGAGTGTTTCTCCTAATCTAATATTATCCATATGGAAGTGTTCATTAGTATTGTAAATATGCCTTCTCCTTGTAAATGGGTATACGTGAAGCTAGAGCATTATGAAGATTATTAAATGCACGATAGTTGCAATGAAATGTGGTTGGCAGCCCTTACAAGCTGGATGTGAGGGCAAGTGATGCTCTCCAGCAAAGGACCGATCCCATAAAAATGCTGCAAAGCAGAGAGCCATGCTGACATAACACCACACTGCTTGATCTTTGCAGGGAGAGAGCCAAGGCCATAGGGAAAAAATGGGTTCTTGCACCTCCAGGTATGTTCTCTATCTGAAGTACCTGCACAGTTACCTCTGTTGGTGCGCAGCATATGATAACCTTGCTCGTATCTCATCAGTCTTGGAAATTTTCCTTTGAAGGATTAGCCATATATCAGTAGCACTTCATAGTACATTTACTTGCTTCTAAGACAAAATGATGAAGAACAGCATTCAAAAAACTTGTGTAACTCCCTGTTCTCTTCCTTGTTGTCATTTTGAGTTTCAATTGGATTAAAATTTTTCAGTCCTACTGTGAGGAAAATCATAAAATGCCACCATTTATGAACTTGTTTAGTAGTGTGTCTGAAAAGAAGTTGCTTTCATAGCTTGTGTACAATACACCTGAAACGCTACTTTGAAGTTTTTCTTGAGTTATAGCTATGGTGATTCAGGTCATGATTCATAGCATCACAGCTCAGTTTGCATGTTATGTGACCAAAACAAGTTAAAGTGAGGCATCCTCCCAACTGGGATGAAAAGAATGACCTACTTGGTTTTCTGACCTTTATGTCTGAATGGTTGTAAGCAATGACATGGGGGAATTTGGCATCATAGGATTTGTGTAACTCTAGGTGTTGTGTACTTCAGTCTAAAATCACTGTATGGAATTCCTAATAGTTTCTGTCTGTGCTTGCTACCTTTTTTATTTGGATATTTAATGACTTGGCTGGGTTTTGGCACTTGCAGAGAAGCGGACTGCACTTGTCCCAGGCAATACAAAAGGCAAGGCAGATCTAGGGGAGCTGGAGAGGTTTCTCCAGGCTGGTTTGTCACATACTTCGAGAGGACGGGATGTTCTTTCGGGACAGTGTTTTATTCTGTAAAAATCTACAATGCTTGGACTTCAGGGAGAAATAACACGCCTGTGTCTTGGGCAGGGACAGCAAAGGGTGGCTTCCTGCATGGTGGAGAAGGTGTGTAGCGGGGCTGGCAGAGGGTTATAGGATATGGGCTGATCCCCTGCTGGCTGGCACGCCCGTGTCTGAAGGATCTGCAGGAGCAGCTGGAACAGCAGAGGCAGCACTGCTTCCACCTGTATTGCTGCTCTGCGCTGGGATCACAGGTCATGAGTAGGGCCCGTACCTCTCTGCTTGAGTCTCAGCTGGGTAATTTAGCAAAGAAGGGAGAGTGCCAGGTACCCAGTTACACAGCACGCAGACCTATGATACTTTGGGGATGTTTGTTAGCAAAAATAGCCAAGTAGTCTGGACCACCTGGGCTTACATTAGAGAAAACTGGTCAGTGATGAAGTGACCAGTTTTCTCTCTCTCTTAAGTGATTTCTTTACTGTCTTTTTCTTCATCTGAAATATTAATTGCCTACTGAATCTGCCTGAGAAAAATCTTAGATTTTCTTGATGAGGGAGGTGTTACATATGCTGTAGGAAAGGTTTTAGGAAGTAGGGGACTCTGTGCAGAGGCGCTGTGTCACATGAGCCATGGGTGGCACCTAGGCTGCTCTTTCCTCTCCCCTTTCTTTCTCCACCATCATGAAGCCCTTATCTCTGCCGTGGGGTGACTGTATTCATGTAAAGATAAATTTCGGTATCTCTGCAGGCATTTGCTTTCTTTGATCAGAAGTGAACTTCTGTTTCTCTTCACTCTAATCTAGCTCTGTTTTGACCCTTGTAAACCCATCACGCCTTGACAGCGTGATGCAGTGCCAGGTCCTTTATCTGCCCCTCTCCAGTGAGTCTCAGACTTCAGTTTTATCATGAGAAAAAACAAAATCCTTCCCAGTAACATCTCTCCTCCAGCCCAGCCAGACTGGTGTTAGTGTCCTGGCTTATTTTGGTAGCAGACTTGATAAAAAACCGTGTGCCACAGCATTTTAAAGAACTCAGCAACAGAATTACAAAATGAAAGCAATATGAAAAAAGAAAACTTCATTGCAGGGGAAGAAAGTGTGGGTTGTTTCAGCACAAATGCAACCTTGAGCTGCAGGTTTTCCCCCTGAGCTGAGGGACTTAACATTGAGTTTGAGTACCATTTTAATTGGCTTATGAAGAAACTGTCTTTTTGTGCTGTTTAGAAACCACATGAAGTGGTTTGCTCAAGTGAAAATGGTTATGATAGGCCTTTTCTGGACATGTTAATTTCTTGAGAGATTTGCCTGTGGTTGTTCATCAGCAGTGCCATCAGCAGGCCTAGACTCCTGCCAGCGTGAAGATGAGGGACTTCCTAGAGACAGCTAGCAAGGAAAGGTTGTCTCAAGGCTGTGTTGACTGAGGAGCCACCACTCTGTTTCTGGGCAAGTTTCAGACCTACTGTACAGTGGTGTAAGGAGGGCTTGGAAACACTGGCCATCCAGGGAGCAGACCACAAAAAGTGTGAGCAAGGGCTTAAATGCACTGCTGGCAATTTCTGACCCCTCCTTATCACTTTTGTGGTGGCAGGGAAGCAGCTTCCAGAGGCTGTACACCCGTGCATAATGGAGCCATTTGGGAGCCATTCATGGTCATGTTTCAGAGTGATCTGTTGGTTTTGTTTTCTGAAGCCTTCCAGCATGTGATAAAAGCATTGTGAGTGCAAGAAGTAGTGGTGCCAGGCAAAGGAGCAGCTGGCTAAATGGGGAAAAAGATTATTTACAAGTTGTATGTTGCACTGAGTAAGGTTTGTGGGCAGCAACAGCAGTTTGTGGGCAGCTGTAGCAGATTTTTACTGATTAGTTCCTTCTGGAAAGTGGAGAATTAAATTATTTTTGTAACTGTACTAACTATTTATATGATAAAAGATGCTAACATTTCCTACAAATGTTGCTTTGCTTATATCATTTGTGGCTGTGAGAGTATTACCATTCCTAGTATATAATAATATGTTCTTTTGTAAACAAGGGAGTACTCAGGTTGAGCTGAAGTCACTGCTCGTAGCCACACTGATGCCATTGTCCTTTATAGAGGTGGGATCCATGGAGACACCTTTGGTTGTATTATGCTTTAGATGGTGAACCTGTACCACTTGCAGGGAAAGCTCTGTGGATTCACTATGCCAGCCTTTACTGGGGAGTTTATGGAGTGCAGCATTAATGATAGATGTTGTTTGGATTAATTGCAATGTAAACAATGTGATTATGCTTCTATTCCTAACACTTCCTTGAACTATGAGAACTGTATGAAAACATCTGTAAGCTCTTAATGTGATCACAGCACAATGTGGTCTTCTGTCTGAGGGCCTGGTGGGCACTTGCAGGGCCACAGTCTTTCCCTCAGTGGCCTGAAAGTAGCTTGGTGCAAAGCTTGCTCTGGGGCATAGCTGGTCCTTTAGCAAGGTACTGCTTTTAAACTGGTGTCCTCTGCACAGCCCTGTGGCCCAGACAGGAGTTCTTCTATGACTGCCTTGCCTTTGTTGCTTGGGTAAAGTGCCTAGGTCTGCTGCTGATGTGCACGGCTGCCCTGCCCTTGCTGTGGCAGGGTGCTATTGATTTATCTCTAATACATGAGATACTTCCAGGTCTATATATTATGATATAACTAGATGTACATTTTTTTCCCCTAAATTGCGGCAATAATTCTATCTCGGGAGGTCAAAAATAATGACCTAGGCTGACTGAGTATTTTAAAAGCTAATTTAGGGGCAAAATGAGACATGAAAGAAATAACATTGGGGAAAGGTAGATCATTTAAGTCATAATCTTTATTGAACCTTTTAAAATTAGCTTCCTGTTCACAGTTCTGAGCAGCATTTAGTCATACCAGTTATTGTAGTCCTTTAATCGAATGATCATTTAAAATGACTTATAGTACAAGGAGTTTCCACGTGGCTTTGCAAAGCTGTTTTTTATTCTGCAGGTAGATAAGCTCAAAAACGTTCAACTTGCTTCTGCCTTTCAGATGTTTTTTGAGATACCTAACAATTCTTTTTTTTTTCCACCTGAGAGTCACCTAAAGTTGTTACTCCTCTCCTCATGCTATTCCCAAGAGGAAAAACATCTTTATAAACAAAAGTCCACTGATCCCTTTTGTTGAGATATTAAAGGGGATCTTGTTCACGTCCTTGCACGTGCTCCCTCCTCCCATTCCACCCTCAACCTGTCCTACCATCTCCAACCTGTGAAAGGGTGAGGTGTGAACATCCAGCATGGATCTTGTTTCTCCAGAGGTTTCAGCCAGCCCCTCCACAGCAGGCACTCTTTCATTTTTCATGACTAATAGTTGGACATTACTCTTAATAGTGATTTCTTTATGTTTGAGGTGTTATTTGTTATGCCAGGAAGTCAGGCAGGCAGTGGCATATCCTACAGAGGAAGTCACTTATATTGGGAAGGATGTAACGTGCTTGGGGTGAGTGAATTGCTTAAAAAGATGTTGAAGAATGGCAATGCAGTGAAACATCTGTTGTTAGCTGTTAAGTATAGCAAAGCTGAAAATATGCTCTGTCACATGGTTGAAAAAATTGTAGTCACATCTCTTGAGTATAAAATTTCTTAAAGATGTGACTATTTCTAAAAGTAATCAGAAGAAAAATGTATTTACTGAACTTTGTTTATTTACTTTCTCCAACAGTGAGATCATCAGCAAAGAAGGAGATTTCTTGAGAATCTGTCTGGAATATGACTCTGAAAATACTCACACTTTGTGGGATAAGTGGGGATAAAATGATACCTCCTATTTTTATTCTGGTATACCCCAGTTGGGAGAATTTATTCATTCACCCTTCACTCTGATTCGATCCCTGCTTGGAACTTGAATTCAACCTAATGCCACCCTCAGGTGCCCAGGAATCTCTTGACACCAAATGTCTGGGCAGAGCCACTATGGAGGTGCCATGGAGTTCAGCCTTCTCCCCAAATAACACTTCATTTTTTTTTTATTTGCTCAGCTGGTGACGGGGGTATTGGAAGGAGGATACAATTTCTTCTGTCAGGATACACACAGTGGAGGAGAGGCTGATATGAAGGTACTGTAATGGAGACTTAGAGCTGGTAATGTTTCAAATTGTCTACTTAAGTGGAGAGCAGAACAGTATTGATTATGCACATTTTGTTTAAACTATAAGCTTTTTTCTTCCTTTTGTAATACAATGGACAATGCACTATCAGACATAATAGTTAATCTATGATATATTCATGGTTGGTATTTTTGTGAGTAATTACGTGCAAATTTTCAAGTGTTCTCAGATCAGAAAGTGAGGACCTGGTCTTCAGACTGTATCCAGCCGCTCTGTGTTATGACTACCCTTCTCTTTCTGAGATGTGGTGATGATTTCTTCTGGTCACACTTCTGATCGCTCCTTTACAGAGAGCACTGCAGCACCGGCTCTGGTTAAGTATTTTCTTGTTTCTCCCAGGACAACCAAGGTGCACAGCAGTAGCCTCATAAAACAGTCTTTGTCATCCTGTTTTCAGCTGTAGCTATAGGTTTGTTCCTCAATCTCCTATGGAGAAACCTGAGGCAGAAGTATTACAGAAGATCCCAGTAGTGTCTTCAGTCCAAGTAGTGCAGCACAGAATTTGGATTTTAATTACTTAGATAGCATAAGAGTTGAAAGCCCTCTCAATGTGCAATGCTCCTAAAACTTGTTTCCTCCTTTCCAGATCATACGTGTTCTCTGGTGGTACTATTTCTCCAAACTCATTGAGTTCATGGATACCTTCTTTTTCATTTTGAGGAAAAATAATCACCAGATCACTGTTCTGCATGTCTACCACCATGCAACAATGCTGAACATCTGGTGGTTTGTTATGAACTGGGTGCCTTGTGGTCACTGTAAGTACTGAGTTATGGTGGGGGAACATCTGCAACAGGGCCTTTGTTTTGGTGGTCTTTTGATCAAACATCTTTGGTACCTTCAGCTGCAGGATTTGTTCTGTACCATATTAAGCTGCTTTGCTGAATTGCAGCTGTTGTAGATGGTTGTAGGAATTAAGCTACCAGCACACCCTCTAGGAAAGGAATGTCTATGTAGTTTGAAGAATTCATGTGGCAGTGTGACATTTATCAGGTGCAGTAGCCCAGGTCAGATACCCACCAACCTTGCTTTCCCTATTTCTGCTGTAGTTACAGACCTTCTGATGAAACAGTACTCTTTTCCAAGTCAAGCCAGAAGCTTGTATCAGCTGTAAGACAGCTAAGAATGACTCTTGTCCTTGTATCTGTAAAGTTCACTTGAGAAACGGCTTTTTTAATTTAATCTCATTATAGCACTAGCCATAACAAATGATTTCAATTAAAATCTTGTTCCCTGAGCACTAATGAGCATGAACAAATGAATCTTAAGTGGAAGATCTCCATGTCTCTCTTGTCTAAATCCTGCTAACCTTTGGCAATCTGGCTTTGATTCTTTACTGTCATTGCATTTAGCTTGCATCTAGTTTCCTAACTGCATTAGCATGGCTTAGTTGTGGTTCAGATGTGCAGCTTATAGGTACTGGCTTTGTTGAACACTCCATTCAAGAGAAACCTTTGCAAACCCAATGGATGTGAACTACTGGCAGTGCAGACCAAGAGGCTGCATTCCTCAGGAGTCTGCTCTCTGAGCCAAACAACATAGAAACTCGTATTTGTTTTGTGTTGTCAGCACAACAGTGAGTAATACTGAACTTATAAAAAGTCTGCGTCTGGAAACACATTCTCCTCCAAGGAAGTCAATCCCTGTTCATACAGCAGTCAAAACTGCATATACTTAGAATCTATCTTGTCCTCGTGTGGTCTTGAAAACACTTTTGTGCTGTTTCTAGTCATGTGTTTTTCTTCATCCAAGGTTTATGTTCTGTTGTGTCATCACAGTTCTATGCAGTTCAGTGTTAAGCTAAAAGTTTATTTAACGACTAAAGTGCTGTAAACAAGGACAAATAAAGTATGCAGTTTCTGAAGGTATCTGAAGCCTTTGGTTATAAATGACAAAATTGGCTCCCACCTGGAAGGAAGTGAAATCAACCTAAAAGTAGATGGATGAAGCTATTGATTGTTTGGTATGTGAGCATTTCTCCTTTTAATCAGCTTCCTCAGTTCCCTTGAGAAACCACAATGTCGATGCGATAAAGAGTAACTTGAGGAAACAAAACTTGAAGGCTGGTGTAAAGCACAAAGCTGCAAAGCAGCTCAACTACTCCATTGGATGAGCAGAATAAAAAACAGGGTTTAAAAAAAAAAAAAAAACCTCTTGATTTTCTTCTAAGTGAAATGATGTTTTAAATAGAGACATTTTGAACTTGTTATTTTTGTAGGTTCCATGAAACAGCATGTTCCTTCCTGGCAATGCAGCGTACTTTCTTTTTCCCTTGCCTTTTTTTAGCTTACTTTGGTGCCACACTGAACAGCTTTATCCATGTCCTCATGTACTCCTACTACGGATTGTCCGCTGTTCCAGCAATGCGTCCTTATCTGTGGTGGAAGAAGTACATCACTCAGGGGCAGCTGGTGAGTGATTTGCTCTTCAGTGCTTCAGCAGGCTCTTGTATTCGTGAGGAGGTCCTCTTGTCTTTACCGAGTTAGGAAGTTTGGCGGGGGATAGAAGAAGGGAGAATGAGAGCCTACATCACCTTAGAAATCCAGCTTCTGCCTTGTCCATTTGCTCTATTTTCAGGACAGTGGGCAGCTGGGGACTGGTGGGGTACATGAATCAGTGCTGAGGCCTGTGGGATGTTTCTCTGCCTCACCATGTTGTGTGGCTGGATATATTTGGGAGTTTCAGTGCTGGGATTTCTGGGACTCAGTAGCCAGGGAGGAGGCTTTTCTTCCAAGCCCTCTTGAGCTAGCCTGCTCTTCCCCGTGCTTGCTTGGTCAGGCTGGGACAGACCAGAAACCGAGTGCAACGCCGTCCACAGCTAACAAGGGCCATTCTAGTCCTGTGGGACAATGCCTTTTCTGTCCTACTTTTGCATGCAGTTGGAAATGGTTTATTAAAAACTATTCAATATCTCTGCTCTCTTTCTGCACTTTAAATGGGCAGATTTTTTCTCTTGTAATTCTGTGTTGGACTCCTTGTATCTGTTTGCATTGTTTCTAGTGCATGCGGTGGTGAAGCCTGACCACTGTGTGCTGGAGGTGATAAGAGCAGTGCAATTAAGTAATACAGCACATGCTGTAGTGATACTGCACGAGAAGCAAGTTTCAATGTGTACAACATGTCAGAACACCACAAGGAAATGTGCATGAGTGTTCTGTCTTCCCCATTTTGTAGGGGGGGCAACTGAAACTTAGACATAAATTATTTTGTTATCTTCTCCCCCTCCCCCCCCCCAGTACCCTCTCAGAGCTGTGAATAGTTTTAATAACATTTGCTGGTGATGATTAATAACATTTACTGCCAGCAATTGACAGTGTTGATTCTCAACGTGGTTTTTTTCCACTTTCCTTCCTGAAGGATGGCTAAGTATCATAAGTATCTGTGGGCTCATTATTTTCATGGAATGCATGGGGGGGTTGCTTTGGTTTGAGGTTTGTTTTTGTTTTTTCCTTCCAGATTTAGGCTCAGTTCTTCATCCTGATTGTTCAAGTGCTACAGAGTGCAGTGTCTCGGTGCTTCGGTTGCTCCCCTGGCTATTGTCATAGCTGCTTTCACTTCCTTGCCTGCTCTGCATGCATAGCTGTTAAGGCAGCAAAATAGCTGAGCAGCACAAACAGTCTTTCCCTTTTTAAATAAACATTCCCTAATCTGGTAGCCTTCATGTGAGGATGAATTTTGCCTAAGGCCCTCTGCAGCACATAAGCCCAAACTCTGTTTTCCCAAAAGAGATAATTAAAGATAATTGGACCCTGATCCTCCTTCCTGGCTCCCCAGCTTCCCTGCAGCCTTTACCCCAAAAATTCTTCCACTGGAGCCATATGTCAGACAGTTTCTGTCTGTGGGAAGGGAGTGCAGGGGTCTCGGTGTAGACCAAGTGACCCCAGATCTTCTGCAGCTGAAGCGGTGAGATGCAGATCTACTCCATTAGGATGGTAGAGTCAAATCTCAATGAACTCTCACTAGGAAGAAGGTGGTCTTTCTTCCTTGGGACATTTATATATCAGTTCTGCATGGGTTACTCTAATGTTCTAAAATGGAAAAATACAAATAAACACCCTTAACAGGATGCCACAATCTGAATGTCTGCTAACTCAAGTTTATGGAGAAAATACTTGCGAACACACAATATTGCATATTTTTACTTGTTTTGAAAATAACTGTTGAGATTTTGGTCACTAATGGCTTTTTTCCTCCTTCCATTAATGTGCTCCATTTCTCTTATTTTTGTTTTCTCTCCCCAGATTCAGTTTGTCTTGACAATCTTCCAGACCAGCTGTGGTGTTGTTTGGCCATGTGCATTTCCTCAGGGGTGGCTGTATTTTCAGATTTCTTATATGATTTCTTTGATTATCCTCTTCACAAATTTCTATATTCAGGTAAAAGTAACAGTCATCAACTCTTTCTAGCATTGTGCTGGCTGTATCTCACTGAAAAGCTGTTACAGAAAGATATGCTTGAAATGTCCTCTTGCTATCCTTCACTAACATGTGTGTGTTCATGAAGTACTACACTTGTTGATCTACCCTCTACTTTCAAATCTTCTGATGTTTTGTACCTGTAATTCAGAATGCTTAGTAATTTTAGTAAGCCAGAGTGATAAAAAATGGCTTACTATTGCAATTTTAACTGCAGGTAAGAGAGAGGAAGAGCTTTATATAAGAAACAGCTTTCCAGTCTGAAGTAAACCAGCAGCATGTGAACATGTGAAGCACCCAAAGGAATTGTTCATTTCTTCTTTTACAAAGGGAAATGCTTGTTTTATATCCAGGGAAGTTTCCTAAACTCATAACATGAAGAAATCTCAATTTGGTTCACTTTTACAGGCATTTGGTTTTATTTTCATATGGAAAATTAGTGGGTTTAGTTGTGTTTCGACAAAGCTGATATCATGTTTGAACACATCCAGACTTGGTATGTGTTGTTCTGAGCAGTTTATAACTGGGCTCTGTACAAAGATGTTCTACTGTCTACAGAATATCATGTACTACTGTCTGCAGAAAATCAAACCAGCACAGCCTGCTGCCCCCAAACAGGCAAACTCTGTTATATGTTTTAAATGTCACTTGAGAGATTTGGGCATTTTGGTTCTGGTGAGAAGGATTTGGGGGGGAAACACAGCAGGCTTCCCTGTCTGTTCTTCTGGTACTTCTTAAAATCAGTCCCGTGATTTCTATCACTTGTTGCATATGAATATGCTAGTTAAACATTATAATATGTTCCAGATATTACTTAATTTTCTTTGTCAATTTTGCTCAGATTTTAACTTTTAACCATTTAAATTCCTTTCACAGAAATTTGGGGAAATGTGCTTTTGTCAGTCAGCTGAGCCCCTTTGAAAAAAATTAATGTATATTTTTTCACTGTCTTTAATTTTTTTAGACCGTCTCCCCGATCCTGTTAGGTTTTGATTCTCATGTTAGCCAGTGGAAATTCCCTTCATGTTTCTATCTCTGAACTTCCCTCACTGTTACTGTTTGCCTACCTCTTGTTCTGGTTTTGTTCAAGGTACTGTCACTTGCAATGCCTCAAACCTCCTTCCTCACGTGTCATTTTGAGTATATTCTTATGCCATAGTCAGCCCATAAAATCGCTTCCCTTGTTTCTGATTTACCATTAACATAACAGTACCATCATACTGCCAAGCCTTTTTCTTTTCAAGTGAACTACTCCTCTCACTGTGATGAATGAAAGGCATAGTACAGTCTCATACACAAAAAGTGGTAGAGCTTGTTAGACTCTTACCACCGGCACAAGGTCTTTAAAAATGATGAATGGACGTTGACTTCTGTGTTTCTAGAGTTACTGTGAGGAAGTGGTTATTTATATCTAATTAAGCAAAACCATGTGTCTTTCCGTGTATTCTAGACTTACAACAAGAAGGCATCCTCGAGGAGGAAAGAGTATCAGAACGGCTCCACGGCCATCGCGAACGGGTACACAAACAGCTTTTCTTCCCTTGAGAACAATGTGAAACAAAGGAAACAAAGGAAGGATTGAAGACCAAACTGAAAAACCATTTTGATAACCCCAACAACAAAATCATCTGATTGTAAGCACAATGAGAGTTGTGCACTAATACTCTAATGGCTACTGTAACTATTCCTGCCTAGAATAGTGTGATTTATGTAGGACTTAACCAGTGCAAACACCCTAGAAACGGTATACAGAACATAAAAGTAGGTTCAAGTTTAAAATAATTCTGGGCTGTCACTGACCCTGCTATAGACTGTGGAAGGGAGTATTATCATATTATCCGACACTGCTGTTGCCTTACTAGTCCGTATGATAGGTGCTGAATTATGATTCACAATTTGAAAACACTGTAATTTAAACCTCCATTTTTTAAACTATAGATCATGCATGTGATTGTAGAGGTAATTTATATGATGCTGGTTTCAGTAGATAAACACACATGCCTTAAATTAAAAAGCAGGGCCCAAAGCTTATTACTGGTTTAAAAATTAGGGTATGTTTCAACTTTTCAGTTGATTGACTTTTTATTTAAAAGTCATTTAGAAGAATCCATTGATCATTTTACTGTTCTGTATGTGATACACGATGCTACGTATCTCTTACTCGATACAGTGAAATTGGAAATGGCGCATTTAGTTTTGTATATTTGGCTTTAATTGACTCAACAGTCACAAAACAGATCGAAAAGTTATTTTACCTTTTTAACAGATCTTATTTTTTTATTTGAAGTACATCACTAACATAAAAGTAATTGGCACTTACACAGTCGAGTAAGATTTAAATATTGTCTCTAAAGTTTAGAGCATATACAGGGTGGACCCATCTATTCTTTTTACTTTTTTTTCTTTTTTTTTCTTTCTTATTTCTGAGAATTCTTAAATGCTAAATGAAGAGTGGTTTTTAATGTGAAACTGGCAGTTTCAAGTGTTATTACCATAGCCATATCCACATTTTAGGAGCTACTGTTTAAGTCTGTGACGTATCCAAAAGCATATTTAAAAGTGGAGCCAGAAAGATGCTTTTCTGATGGAGTTGTCTGTATTTGAGCTGGTATCTAAACTGTTCCTCATGTAGCATACGTTCACTTTCAAAATGTGCCTAACACAAAGATGGGGGTTTTTTCCCAAACAAGTAAGTTTAAACACTTTAAGTCATAGCTAATGTTTTAAAAATGTTACTGAAATGTGCTGGAAATGTCTGTTTCTGTAATGTGAGTTGTGTATATCACTGGTAATGTTTTGGCTTGTTATCTAAGGATTTGGTTTGAGTGCTGGTTAAAGTTACTCCTCCTTGTAAAATCCTGTCTTGCACATATGAGAAGTCAGTTGCAAAGCCAGTATCTGTTGCTGGTATCTGCCATGGTGGGGTCCAATAAGCTCTGAAAAATTGAATTGTGCAAGACATTCTGCTGGTTATTGCTCAAGTTTAACTTTGTTTTTTTGATATTTATATAAATGCCAGTTTTAACACGTTTAATTGTTTTAAAATATTTTTTTAATTTTTGCACATCTCTTAAGGAATTAATAAGTTCTCTTACTAGCCTTGTGGGTTTTCATTCCTTGTTTTGAAGGAGACAGTGTCTGTTATGTTTACATTATCAAAGCTTGTGCGTGTGTCTTCATTTCTAGGTACTGGTTTGCAGAGTCTTTACATAGGTCAGTACAGCAGCTATAATGTTCAAAATAGGCTGTCTAAATGTGCTAGAAATAAAACCTTGGCTCATCTGAATATACTTCATTGTTAATGTTTGACATGGTTTAATCATTAAAACACTTTTGATGATCTCTGCCTGAATTCTGTGGGTTTGTACAGATTTAATGCATTGCCCCATCTTGTGTCAGGCCAAGGAGGAGCTGCCATGATGGAAGAACAGCTGCAGATATTCAGAGACATTTAGCGTACCAGAGATCTGGCAACAAATTCTTTACAGAAACCTTTGGCTGTTACTAAACACTGTTCCCTTGCCTGGCTGTAGAAATACTGGTCCATGTGGATTTAACTCTCGCTGGGATTACTGACTCACTGAATGCAGAGCAGCCCCAACAGCTCGAGATGATGAGTGCCAGGAGCAAAGCTTAACATGACTGAGAGGGACTTTCTGCCTTAGCTGCCCTGTCTATAAAATGGGGATAACACCTGTCTCCAGAATGGGAGCATTTTTGCAATTTCCATGTAGCTCCCCTTGCCCTTAGGTGATTGTTTTGGAACCCTCTCTGATTAGAGTGTTTAATCAGCACATTGCAACAACCCCAGATAGGCTGGTGATGGACTGGGTAAAATAGAGCTACTTATGTAGCTGTCTGTCTTCTCACTTGCAGGCTCTTAACACAAAAAAACTAGACTGGGAAGATGGGTTTACACTTTGTGTGAAAGGCTCAGAGGTTTCATGCTATGTTGGTCTCCTCTGGGAGGGTGCTCTGAATGCCTGAGGTGTTTGCTAAAACAGTTTCCTTCACATGCCAATTCAACTATGAAATTGAGTGTGTTTCTAAGCAAGGCTCAGGATGGTGCAGTTCTTCGGATGTTAAGCCCAATCTACAGGAAGTACCTAGAAGGCAGAAGCCACAGCACCAACCTGGCCTTCCCCATGTGAGCCAGCAAAGATGAGGTTGCGGCACTCCAAACATCGCCCTCAAGATTAATGGCACATGGTGACAAAATGCAGTGACATTGTCTGAAAGTGGCAGGAGATGTGACCTTGGGAACATCAGTAGTGTCCACACCTGTGTGGCAAAAGCTGTGGTTCCTGGGTTCCCTTCTACAGCCTCAGCAGCAACTGAAAAGTGTTTGAGAGCTGGATGGGTTAGATCAGACATCATCTTGCCATAACTGATGGACCAAGGCACGAGCCTTGGGTCCGCCCACCTGGCTCAGCTTCCAGTGCATCACCTGACCTGGGGCAAGTTACAGCCTTTGGATTGCCTCAATTCTCTGATCACATGTCATTTTCCTGATAGCTGTGATTGGTGCTTGGGACTATGAGAGATCCTCAGAAGGGACTCCTTGTATCGTAAGGGCAGGAGAGGTGAAACAAGACCAACTGCTGCTAACAGGATGGAGAGGTTTCCTGTAAAGGTGGCTGAGGAGAATGAGACAGTTCAGTACCTATTTGCAGAGAGAATGACCAAGTTAACAAACCGTCTGGTTATGATCTTGTGCAGTTCATGAGCTGACCAAATCCCTCCCTGCACTCAGGCTCTACAGCCCGAGTGATGGAGAGAAATGTTAAGCTTTTCTTCAGCTGTGAATAGGCTATGTAAGCTCAAGTGCCAGAAAGCAGCTTTTTTAGGGTGGTCCTGGTGTAAAGACCCTGAGTGCTGGGTCATGGATGTGCAAGCCACCCCTGGGACTGGGATCACTCTGGAACTGAGATTCCTGAGTTGGCAGGGAGAGGAAAAGGAGAGAACAATTTTGGAAATCGTTGTGGTTGATTGTGTATTTTACTTGATGCAAGAGAGACCCTAAGTAAGTGGTGGAGCTTATGATAGGACTTACATCCCCAAAACTGGGGTAACAAAAGCCCCAAACCTCATATAGACCCGTTCTGGGGGTTGCCTCTGTCTTTGATATATGGTAGCTGTCTTGAGTTTAAGTTGATAAAATGTGTGTTTCTTGTATGAGACTGGAATGTATGTTGTTAAAACATATGCATTATTCAAAAAAAAAAGAGATGTAAGATGGATGCATAAGAGAAGTATAAATAAAATTGGAGGCCAAATTACTTGAACTGTGTGGGTTCTGCAGGGAATTTCTTTGAGGCATTGCAGGAAATGATGAAATACAGATAGAGATCTGTTAGAGAAATGCTGCTCCAAGTTGTATTGGTACAGAGGATTAACTTACATTATCACTGTTATCCTCTTGCCAAGAATTACTGCGCCAACAAAAGTGATTAGTTGTAATCATCACGATGTTTCACAAACTGATTTATAAAGCAAACTTTGATTCAATTTTCAACTTTTAACCCATTTACTTTAAATAGATAGATATACAAAACAAGGTCTATATGTTTCTCAGTTTCAGTAGAGCACATTCGATATGAGCAGGGGAAGCTGTAGTCCCCAGGGCCTCCCGTGACATGACAGTAGCAGAGGCATTAGTTTTGAAGTCAAAGGTATTAAAATAATCTTTAACAGAAAGGAGAAAAAATAGCAACAAAGGTCCAGTTAAAAAAAAAAAGTGTATTATGTTTAAATCAGTCAAACTGGGATGTGGAGAAGGAGGAAGGAGACTTACGGTCTTGTATTTCAATGATATATAACATAGATGCTATATTTTCTGTAGGAGGAGTGTAAAAAGTCTATGGTAGATGGTAGATTTCATAGTCTGATTTCAGTATGATGCCAGGTTTCAGAATAAATGGGAAGAATGAGTACAAGGAAGTAAAAAGAAAATGGGAGAAAATGTAACACAGCTTTTCTGGAATTAATTACATCTGATTGACCCATATTGGTTTTCAATAAAAAAATACTGTGTAGACAAAGGAAATACATCTTCCATCCCTCTGGAATAGGTAATATTTTTAATCTTGGAAATTATTATGTAAAGTAGAGGGTATGGTGACCAGCAACAGGATCCATGGATAAGCAAGGTCAAACTGATGAGCAGATGGTTTGTGTCAATGCTTTCAGCTGGAACAGAGCCCATTAATAATGTTTTAGGAGAGACACTGCTGTAAAAAACAGGCCCATTTGCAGCAATGTTTGGAGATGACAACATTAGAAAGTACTGTCAGTGCCAGGGAAAATTACGTCTCCTACAGCAACTACCTTGATGGCTGGAGTAAGAAATGGGATTACTGTAAATCCCCCTTAGGCACCAGTAACAGAATTTCAGCTGTTTCCATGGGAGTTCTAGTTGGACATGACTGAAAAGGAGAGAAGGAAAGATATATTGTGAATAATTTCTTCAACAACTTAGAGCTGCTACTATGAAAAAAAACAGGGGAAAAAACCTCTTATTTGCTAATTGGTCCATTTTTAGTAGGAGGAATGTACTAGTGTGGGAGGATGAGGCTCTGATGGGACTTCCTTTTGATGAATACAGCAGCTCTCAAGAAAAACTGATTTTAAAAGATCTGCTGTACAGAAGAGTTACTGGGATGGTCAGAGAAATGGAGAAGTCCTACAAAACGGATGTTTAACAAGACCAGCATTGAGAAGGAATGTAACCACAGCCAAACACACCACAACAGTAGATTCAAATTTTCATGAAGGAAAATGAGCTATTTTAAGTGCGTGATGCAAATCAAATGGGTACACGCTACCCAAGAGTCTTCCTAGGCTAGAAATAAGGCAAGTGCCTTTGCTAGTGGAATCTGGCTCTGGAGCATTTTTCCCACAAGAGTAGTGTGAAGGTCTGGGGGGTTGCTTGAAGACGGCACTGGCCACTTTAAAGCTGGTAAGACCAGGGCGTGGGGCTCCCCACTGTGCTGCTCTGCATTCTGGCAAAAAGCAGCTGTTGGTGCCTCTGTGAAAGTACATCTAAGAAAGGGCAAAACACTCCCCAGCAGAGAAACAGCCCTGCAGACACCAGGGTGGGAGAGGAAGGAGGGGGAGGAGGTGATGCTGGAGCAGATTCCCCTGCAGCCTGTGGAGAGCCCATGCTGCAAGTTTATCCTGAGGGACTTCAGCCCATGTGAACAACCCACACTGGAACATGAGTAGGAAGGAGGAGAGAGGAGCTGCTACAGACTGACCACAACCACCCCCATGCCACTTGGAGCATGGAGGAGGTAGAGGGGGTGGGAATAAAGGGGTGAAACAGCCTTGGAAGAAGGGGGTAAGGAGTAGGTGTTCCAGTTTTTTCTTTGTTTTCACCATTCAACTTTATTTTAATTGGAAAGAAATTATTTTTCCCAGAGTCTGTTTTGGCCATGACGATTATTGCTGAGTGACCTTCCTGTCTTTATCTCAAACCTCAAGCTTTTCACCTTATTTCCACCCCCAATCCTGTTGACGAGGGGGAGAGAGCAGCTGGGTGGGTGTCTGGCAGGTGGCCAAGGTCACCCCACGCCACATGGGCACTTTGTCCTCTTAAAATCAGCAGGTCAGGCAGAAGGCAGCTTCCTTGATCATAGGGAAGATCTGCCAAAGGCCACGAGGTACCAGGCACCAGAAAGCCTGATGGCCATCGTGGTACAGCTGGAAGTCTTGTAGTCTGGGAAAACATGCTCCCTGGAGTGAACCAATTGCTTTGCTTTTTTTTGTTTGTTTGTTTGTTGTGGTTTTGGGGTTTTTTTGGTTTTGTTTTGTTTTTTTGTTTTGTTTTGTTTTTGTTTGGTTTTTGGTTTTTGTTTGGTTTTTGTTTTGTTTTGGGTTTTTTTGTTTTGTTTCGTTTTTTAATTTTATTGTTTTTTCCAGATTTTACACATGTTAAAGCAACACTTTTTCCAGGAATCTGGCCCATAATTCTTGGAAAGTTTTTAAAGGCAGTGGAGGAACCTCCTGTTTGCTGATAGAAGGTACTGCAGTGGCACGACATGTGGAGGAAACCTATGTTCAGAAGAAAGGTCCTGAATTCCCTCATGAAAGGAATTGCCTCACACCCTTCAGAGGCAGCTGGAGCTCCAGCTCAAACAGGGATGGTCCAGCCATGTGACAAAAAGAAATGCAAAATTGTACTCATGGTCACATTTCATTTGGGAGCAGGTGAAACTTCAAGTGAACTGAATCTGTTGACATAAAAATGCAATCCCATAGGGTTGTTTATGCCTGTGCATTTGCTTCCCCTGCGCTGGTATAATGGGGAATGCACAACCCCTGTGACATAATTGCACTTTTACTGCCTGATACTTGCCTAAGTGGATATACACAGTGTTTCCACTAGGATTAGCCAGTACCAGAGGTAATTTTATGTGGTGATAAACTACTTGGTAAAAGTATTTACAGTGAAATGAAGTGAAATTTTTTCCACACATTCCAAAGCAAGCATATCTTTATCAGCTGTTCTTTCTGCCACTAGAAGCCAAATGTTTACTAAATGCTACTAATTCAATTTTACCAGCTGTTGTAGGAAATCAGAATTTCAGCTCACCTACCAGAAATAAGAGCTTTATCAAAATAAAATAAAAATGAAAAGAAAAGAAAAGAAAAGAAAAGAAAAGAGAATAAATCTGTAGCCTTGTAGTTATCTAAGTGCCTTTCTTCCTTTAAAATCAAAGCATCTCAAAGCATCTCAAAGCTTGAGGGCCTTTCTAAGTCTAACACATTTCTGTATATTTAGAAAGGATCGTCTCTCTGAAAGATCTTCTGTTAATTTATCGAGTTGTTTGTTTCCCACAGCACTTGGGGTTGGAAGGGACTGTGAGACCAGCTCTTGGTGTGCTGGGCTGTTATGGACTTGACACATCTTTGATGCAAATGCACTTTTGCTCAGTGGAATAGTGATGAGTTTGCCAAAAAGACCAGGAAATACATCCCGTGCATATAGATGGCATAACTATTATCAACTAACTATTATCAGCTGTGTTTCCTTTTAAAATTGCACAGATTTTTGCAAATCATCATGAAAAAGACCCTTCTGTCCTCAGAAGTTTAAATAATAAGCTAAGAAGTAGTCTTTACATCTGACTCTGGCTTCCATTCTAAGTAGATGTGAAGAATTGCTGCCCAGTCCCACTGTTATAAAGTAGATTTTTAAATGAGTGGGAACTCCTGAAACCAGAACGGGCAATTTGGTGGTGGATGCTCTGCTTGGTATCTCGGCATTTTTGCAATCGGCAGTATTTGCCGAAAGTTTCCTTGCAACACAGGAAAATGTGAATAATTAACAACTAACTCTTCTCTTGATCAGAAAGGAGCAACATACAAGGTTTCAGAAACCTCCAAAACTATGGGGCCAACTACCTGGCTCCACTGTCCAGAGCACTTCGAGAAAAATTATGGTCAATGTGAGATTTTACTTTTTGGAGTAGAACTAAAAAAGTCCCCAAAACCACTGGAAAAATATCCACCCCAGCCTCTCACAAACAAACCCCATCCATCTCACCTTGCCAGAATAATACTAAAACTAAACAAACAAACAAAAACCTAAACACCACTGTGTTCAGTTTCATCTTCTGGCCTCAAAATCTGAGAAAGCAGATCTAAGCAGCGTCTGCAGAGGTGTTTTACCTCTTATGCAGCTGATTTTGAGGAGGTTTAAGAATGGTGTAAGCAAGCACTGGGGTTTTAACCCAAGTCCTCCACTAGTCAGGTCTGGTTAAACCCAAGGCTGGTGTCAGCCTGGCTGGTTGAGAAGGGGCAGCGGAGGAGGCGGCTGCGGGAGGCGGTAAGCAGGGGAGCACCCAGGGCCAGAAGCGGGGTGCGGGGGACGCCCGGGGGCTGCGCAGCCCAGGGGATGCGCTGTGAGCAGATGCCCTCTCCTGGCGGCACCTGTGAGGGGACAGCTGGGGACATGCTGCTGCTCCTGCACCCCGGAACCAGGAGGATTTCATACAAAGATGCAGCTGACGCCAGTGACAAATATGCCAGTATTTAGTACAGGCAAAGATGGCAGATCAGTATTTATATAGTGATACATATTTCACAGCCAGAGACTTTTTCCTTGCAACTGTACTGTAGTTTGTTCTTTGAAGACCATGTTTAGCCCCTTCTTAAAAGAGGAGGACTGGGGAGAGAGGTAAGTGTTAGACAAACAGAGCTCCTGACCCATACTGGAAACATCTGCACAGTAGTTCCTGGTAGTAGTACAGATGATCAGAGTATAATTGCTTTTGAATACCACATGCAAGAATAAACTACTGTGTTGTCTTTTATTTCACTGTTGCAAAGACCTTGTAATCAAGAGCATTTCCTAATGTGGAAGCAGGGGTCATAAAGGGAGAGGAGATTGAAAGCAAGCGTATCCTACATAATGGCTTTTATGATGCACCTGACCTTGCTTGCACAAATAACCTTGGGAACTCTGGCTTTCGTGGAAAAGCAGGAGCTGTTTTGTTTTAAATTATCAGAATACTGATCTGTGCATCCTGATACCCAGGAATATTTCAGAGCATTTTATAGGTGAAATCTGTGTGTTTAAGCAGGGAAGAAAAAAAATAACAAATTCATTAAACTCAGCCCAAATCTCAAGTCAAATGTATTTTCTCATTAAAGCTTAGCCTGCAATGGTTATTAACATAATACATACATCACCAGCTGTCCAGGACATGCAAGTGATTGGTAATTTTTTAATAGCACTCAGTGTTTATCATGCTTTATACTAGATAAATTCAGGTAAGCAAACCCCAAAATGCCTGGCCTTGGAAGAAGACCATGAAGTGTGGTGCTAGGACAGCAGCTTCTCTGTATTACAGAAGACAGCATCCTCCCTGCTCTGACACCTCAGGAACAGGAGGCTAGTTTGGAAAAAATGAGGAAACAGTTCAGAGGAAAACATATACAGGGAGCAGAAAACATACAAAATGCCAGGAAAAAAAGCTAATGAGGAGAGAGACTCTAGCAGGCAAGAAAGAAGGATGCCCTCATGGCAGTTTTGAGAAAAGGAACAGGAAGAGAAACTGGAGAATATGAATGGAATTGCTCTCATTTTCAGCAAGGCAAGGGAGATTATGCACAGATGAGAACATAACACCAGATCAGTTTTCTGACTGGCTGCAGTTATTGTGTCTCTCAGCAGTAGGTGTTTGATGAACACCCAAAACCACCCCTGCTCTCTGAAGAGCAGCCACAGCTTGGCCTCGAAGCAAGGGTAGTTTTCCCTCAAGCAGCACTAAGAAACACGTTCCTTGTCTCTACTCCTTTCTTCCTTCGGCCTTATGTCGAAAGACCACACTCCCCATCCAGGCATGGATTTGCTTCTCGTGATGTCAGCCTGGGTGTAATGATTGCCAGGTCTTCTGCCCACCACACTGTGCCTCCTCCTTTCGTCTGCCCAGAAGCCTTTGGCTGCACTTCCACCACATACGGTGATGATGCTGTTTGCTACAAGCACCTCCTGGACTGGGCTACCTGATCATGGTTTTTTTTACTGAGAGCTCCTCTGCATTTCATAGCCCTTGTCTCCAGTCTTGATGGCTCCTGCCGACCAGAATCATTTAAGTATCTGTAGAGGGAGAAATAGGTTGACATCGGGGAAACATGAACAGCATCCCAATACTAGTGTTGAAACAAGTGCCACAGATCTTCGTGGCCAGGTTAACCCTTTATGCCTTTAAGGCGGGGCAGCTTTGTGGGTTGTGGGGGAACACCTCTCTCCTGGCACCTGGCCTCTGTCCTGGGCAGTGGGAGCTCAGCACAAGCTGAGACCCATCCTGCAGGAAAATTAAAATACAGTGCAGTATGGGGGCAATGGAAGAGGAAGGAAAATGGTTGCTGGGCTTCCATCTCCCCTCATTCCCACTGATCTTCCTGGGCCCATCCTCAGCACTACACTGTGCTGAATTATCCCCTGAGGAAGTGAAGATGGCCAGTGTCTGGGAGCAAGTTTTCAGTCTCTCTCCTTGCTGATGCTCCTGCAGTAATGTACTGTCCCTTCAGATGCTCTTACTGCATTGGTCTGGCAACTTCCCTGGGAACCCTCCCCCAGGGTTCATTGCCTGAACACCAGGTGTCACTGAGGCCCTAAGATAACATTTCCTTGCTTTTCATTTCAGCTGGTATTTTTCAGTCATTTTGTTGAAAATATAATGGGTTTTTTCCCTATGGAAAAAAAATACATGTCTCCATTTCTGTCAAAGTGATTTATAGAAAAACACAACACAAATATACTCTCCCACAAGCAGTACTGAAACATAACTTGAAAGAGAACACACAGCCTTAAGTGTCCAGAAGCCTGCTTGATGTTTGTCATACTAAAGCAGCCATCTATAAAAGCAAGCCTTGTCCCAGCAGCCGCCAAAAGAGCAAATCACTTCAGTGAAGCAACGTTTTCTCAGAATAATGATCAGAAACATATTTATGATTGGACCAGAAGTGCACTTTTGTTGCAGAATTGTAATAACTTTGCTGACTGTTGAGATGCAGGATCCTCTCATGGGAAGGGTTATCTGTTAATCATTCATGGTATAATGTGAAGAAATCAGGTCATAAGGAGACTGGACATGTTCTAAAAATAATGTAATCTGGTGTAGAAAGGAAGAAGTCTGCAAGATGCAAAATTAGAGGACACTCTGACTTGACTCTTTTGTCCTTTGAAACTGAAGATCCCAGATCAAATCCTGACTGGGTCTTTAGGAGTATAAGAACTGAATATGTAAAGGTAGCATCCCAAGTTTAACTTTTAATTGACGCTGTGTATCCTGCACAGCAATGTTCGGTAAGGGTGACCTTTTCTACTGACTCCACTGGGCTTTTAGGCAATTTGAGATACTTGGAAGTGGCTTGTCTGTACCTAAGGTGACTGAAGTCTTTCAATAGTCCTCATTTTTCGAGGACACCTGTTGGCAAAGCACCTGTGTTTTTGGGTCCTCCATCTGCCAGAGAGCATTGAGATTCAGGGAGCTGCAGAGTAAAGATGGGGACACCTCACTGCTGTTCTCAGCTGCCTGAGGATGATAAGGAGGGGGATGAGCAGAGTCTTCTTGGCGGGGCACAGAAGACCCACAGGTGCAATGAAAGGACAAATGCATAAGTCGCAGCAAAGGAAATTCAGACTAAATGTATGGAAAAAAATCCTTCACAATGAGAGCAGTCAAAGACTGGCACAGCTTTCCAGGGAGGCTGATCTCCATCCTTGGAGATGTTCATCTGGTCAGGCCCTGACATCCCACTCTAACTTTGAAATTAGCTTTGCTGTGAGGTAGGTGCTCTCCAGAGGGACCCTTTATCCAAAATTATTCTGTGATTGTGGCAGTGCAGAGAGACAGAGGAGACAGACATCTGAGATGTAGTTTAAAGGGGCAAAGCAACCGTGATAAATTCACTACTCTGAAAAAATGGAACGGAGTGCCTTGGACTCAGCCCAAGCCAAGCATGCCTGAACAGAAGTTGCTGGAGTGGAAGGCTGGTGACAGCTTTGTAGCATATGAACTTTGCATAGATGAACTCTGAGAGTGACTGAGAGAGAGCCTGGTTTGTAACTAGCACTACTGAACTACCCATTAGTAACCCAGCAGTGCTTATTTTTTCCTCTCTCCTACAAGGATTCAGTCAAATAGAGGAACGAGCCTTAAATAATGGCAAGATATAAGAATAAAAGGGAGAACAAAGCTGGAAGAGAAACGTGTTGCACACTTGGGGATAAGGAGAGAAAATGTTGCCAAGGGCTTGCAGGTGATGTTTTTTTGGAATTTGTTTCACCAAGGGAACAGCCTGCTATCTCCTGCTGAGGGAAATAAAGGCATTTATCAAAGGTATGTTGGTCTTCTTTATCAGTGCTATGTTGGATTCCATCTGGGACATGGTGCTGCTCTTTGTGACAGGATCATGGCTGATGAGACCTACAGTTCCTTCTGTTACTGATTGCATGGTGTGCCAAACCATGCATGTCAACTACACTGGCACGCCTCTCGATGTCCTGAGTGTCAATACTTGCTGTCTCCAGGCTTTAAGTGGTGCGGAAGACAGCTTTGTTCCTGCCCTGAGACACTTTGTCCTCCTGCTCTGCCAGAGCCCCGCGGGAACATTGCTGACTCCATCCTGAAGAAGCCTACACGTGGTAAAGGTAAAGGCAAAGACTCCCAAGACTAGGGAGCCCAGATCATATTTGGTGGCGTTTTGCCTTTTTTTTTCTCTTCTTTTTTTTTTGGTCTGTGTTCTCATTCTGTCCATAGACTGTAAAATATACAGATCTCTATCTGTTTAATACTGTTAGGAAAGTAAAAGCACATGAAGGGGGACAAAGTGAAGAAAAAGGCCAGGGGAGGGGCAGGTTGGGTGTGGTGCATGTTCACCCATGAGCACAGGGCTTGCAGTGACTCACTGATACGGCAACGCTGAGGCACGGGGAGCCTCTCCAACATTTCCAGCTAGCAAGATCATTTATTGTAGTGAAATAATTCAGTGACCTTAAGAAACAGCCAGAGGCTTTCTCTGGAGACTGCTGGAGCGGCAAAGTAATCTAATAGATGGGAAACTGCACTGAACACATTTTTTCTTGGTCTTGTTAATGATCTCAGCATGCACAGCTCATTTCAGCACTCTGAAAATAGTTGGCACGTTGTTCTTGAGATTTTCCAATCATTTTAGGGCTGGTACTCAGTTACCACTGAAGAGTATAAGAGGTGTTTTAGCTGTGTAGTGTTACCTTTCCAATGTGATTTTTGAGACCTTTTGTAATATACGTGTCCATTTCTTATTTATTAGGGTCACTATGGAGCACTTTCCTATAACAAAATAAAAATAAAAATCCACCCTAAGGCAAAGCTGGAAAACCACAGTGTATTTGGGCACAAACTGCATACAGCTTGGAGCAGAAAGAAGCAATTCAGACAAGCAGTCAGTTTAGGTGACTTTTAAAGTTTCTTACTCCCAACTTTAAAATTCTGGAACATTTTTTAAATTTCATACAGCTGTGCTAAATATGAAGGTACAGCACATGAAATGGGAGCTAGTAACATCCAGAACAAGCAGACAGTGTCTGTCCACAGAACAATTTCAGCACCTTATACACATCCCTTTCAAACCTGTGCTTAGGAATTGTTGCTTAAAGTTCCCACACGATTCAAATGGGGATTTGCTCTTTGTGCGGCTCAGGTGACATGGTGATTCCTGGAGTTATGCTGGAGCACCCGCAGCATTGTGGTGATGGTTCTCTGTTCCGTCTCTGTAGAAACTGCTGATTTCTCAATATCCTGAAAGTCAGGCCAAGTCTTCTGCTGTCTGTCAACTACAGCAAAGCTCTGGTTTCATACTAATGCAGAGCCAGTACTGAGAAATGCATGCAGGAAAATTGACAGGGCAGCTGACTGCCCCACAGCATTTTAGCTGGGGATACATACTGAGGCTGTTCAGCCAAGGAAGGGTTCGAAGGTGGCTAGAAGTCTCTTTACCTTGTGAACTATTTCCACAGTTTGTCAAAGACAGGGACAGAAAAGGGACAGGAGCAATGTGTAAGGGCATGTTGTGCATCCTGCACCTGCACAAAGCCCTTTCCCATCTTGTCCTCTGTTTTCCCTCTGTGTTTCATAACATGGTGGGTATGATATAAACAATAGATGTTTATCCCAATCCAGCCATTTATTTTATTATTTTCCCTAAGAAGTTGTTTGTTCTGAATGAGATGACTGATTCAATTTTTTTTTCCTTTTGAAGAGTTTGCTGAATGGGAGTGAAAGAGGCAGCTTTGCATTCCAAATAGTTTCATGTTTCTACTTTTTTTTTTCTGCTGTTATGTGACTAAAAGATGTTGTAATGGTTGCTACAGTCATGGCTGAAAAGTCCCTTTGCACAACCTCTTTGTATATAGATAAGTGAATTGTAGGGCTTAAAAAAAAAAAAAGCCTTGGTGAGTTCAGCCATTGCTGACAGCGGCAGTCTCCATCTCTGGGATGGTCACTGACAAAAGTTACCCAATCCTCACTTTCCACATGTGCCTCAGAGAAGCTGCATGACCAAGTCTTAATGCCAGTAGCCAGTATTGCCCCTTTTCTTGATGTTGCTTTTCTCTATTTTTCTGTAAAAAAATCTTTTAGGGATTCATTTCTGTGATTTGACTGCCTTAAGGGATCAATACGCATTAGAAATTTTGTGTGCCCCAATATGCACAATAGCAGCAAAGTTAGAAGATACCATTTTTATGTCCAAGGTAATTTATAAGATAATCTCTTGCTTGTACCTACTTAAAAACTCAGATATTTCAAGTATTTTACATTTTAAATGAGGAGGAGGAACAGCAAAATTAAGTGTGTAAACAGCAGCTAAGAATGGAAATCATCATTTGCAATGCCAGAGGACTAAACAACAGTCAATACACCTGAAAAGGAGAGAGGGTGAAGAGGGGATAGTGGGAATTTGTTTCTGAGCAGGGTGCAGGCAGTGAGCTTTTGAAGAAGGTATGAAAACTGCTGCCAGTTAGAGCACTGGGACACTATTTCAGCAGCACTCTTCAAGTTGTAGTTCTTCATATGGACCTTTCCAGATCAATTTGCTACCTTTGTCAAGGTGAGTTGGAGTCATGCGCATACTGTGGAAGGAATGGACAAGAACATCCTGACTTTCTTTGTCTTTCTCATTTTGCAAGAACTTCTGCTTAGCAGCTTTGAAGGTAGCTGGGAAGGGGGAAGGCTGCAAAAAGCAATTTTTCACTTGTTTATCAACAACAATTAAAACCAGGAGTTTTTGCCACAAAATTAGATGATCCCCAGAGAAGCAAGTTGCTAAAAGGCAGCTAGAAGAAAGGTAATTCAGAAAACAGCAGTAAAATTATTTTGGTCTCAGTGCTTTGAAGTGAGCTGTACAGCACCACAGGTTCATTCTTTCCATAAGTTTAAGATGTACATATAACACCATAAAATAAGTAGGAGTTCCTGCCATAGGCTGTGGGTGTCCCTGCAGGCTCCTGCCCAAACACAAATGTTCCCTGCCTGCTGCTGCCTCTCATTTGTTGCCTTCCTGCTTCTGGTGGCCCCGCAAAGCCAAGGTCTGGGTTTTCAGGACAGTCAATGACAACTTGCTTTTGGTCAATGCGCACCGTGCTGTAACTTCTGTCCTTGGTCTCTGCTGTTCCGTGTCGATGCTGGCAGCAAGGTCCCTGGGTCTGTGGCACCAGCACCACACCGCACAGTGCCCTCCCTCGCTGCTGTCACAGATAAAAGTCCAGAGACTCGCTCAGTGCAGTGCAGAAAAAGCTGCTGGGCCTCTTCTTCATGAAGGACAAATGGACAGGCAAAATGCAGAGAAAATGAAAGACAGGCTTGTCCTTCTGTGCTGAGAGGAGCACGAGGTGCAAGGAAACTCAGTGGTACTTACCAGACTCCTGCTGCAGTTTGTGCCACAGCATGACAGAGGATACGTAGGCAATCACTGGAGTGTGTCATCAGATTACCTGAACATTGCTGCACCATGTTATTAGATATGCTGAAATCTGTACTGCATCTAGTTTCAAAGGCACAGTCCATCTTCTGAGAGGGCAGTGGTTTGTTTGGAGCAGTCTCAGAACAACCTGCAATATCATGCCACTCATGTGGATGGGCTTTTAGAGCAAGGCTGGCCTGACATTTGTCCAACTGGGCAGAGACAGAAAGAAGTTCTCCTGTCGTGATGCAGTGCCAAACATAAAAACTAGAGCCAGCAGAGCTAAGTAACCTCAGCAGATCAATCTGGTAATGCAGCTGCACAGCTTCCAGTACCTAACCAACTACCTTGCTTTATGGAGGCTTACCCACTTTCTGTGAAGTGGGGGGATCAGGTTGCAGGAGTGCCTGACAAGTTGGTCAGTCATTCTGCAAACATGAATCAATCAAAGCAAGAGGGGAGGTCAGCCTCAGAGCTAAAGAACAAACCAGGCATCCTAGGCTACTAGTTTTGCTGTTTCTTATTCTATACCAGAAAAACTACTTGGGAAATCTGTAGGTATTGTAGACACTGTACTGTGCACCCTCCAGATAGCTGGGGGATAGGTGAGTGTGAATGGAGAAAGAAAATGAGGCAGGGAATGTGACATGGGGAATAATGCTGCTGTCATCACTTCTAGGAAATTAATCTTTGTTTTTAGCATGTGAGGACTTTAGCTGCAGTAGAGAGTCCACTGTATTTTCAGAGAGCAAGGTGTTGTCTTGTGCCATTGGATTGCATTACTGGAGTTACAGGTGTCCTAAGATTAATCCATGCTGCCAGTGAAACAAGGTTTGCAATGTGGCTACCACAGCTAGAACCAGGAGGAAATACAGGGAGGGTGCACAGGCAAACATGGGGGTGAATTCCCACCCACAGGGGTATTGTAGATGTCAGACCAGCTTAGAAGCCTGAGAAACTCTGTTGTGTTCCTTCTCCTGGAGGAGATACAATAGCAAGGACAGGAAAAACTTGTAAGAAGGGAGATTTTCTCAAGCCGATCTTGAGAAAGGAATAGCTTAGTGCACTAGTGTGATAGATGAACACTGAATGAGAAAAGAGCATGCTGTCCATAATATTGACAAAGAAAGATGCAATAATTATCACCTGATCAGTACAGGCAGGTGCGTGGGTGGACATATCTGTCTGGATTTGGCTTGTTACCAGTTTCCATAAGTCGGAAGTGCAGCTGGCCTTCACAAGGTTTGCTAAGGACCTACAGAAATAGTTCCTGGGGGCTGCTATGAAGGCCAAGAAGAAAATTTTTGAATAGAGGGTATTGGAGCAGCGTTTGTTGGGTTGCAGCAGATGAGACCAATGGCATGGAGGGAGCTGAGAAATTCCAGGGTGTGACAATGTCAGGAAGCTGCACTGGGCTGCCAAACCTAGGCTTATAGCTGAGATTCTTCTCTCCTAAAACCAACAGAGATAGAACCTGGAATCAAATAGATAATCAAGTGTAATCTGGCACTCCTCAAATTGTAAAAATCTGATATTGTGTCACTGTTTACATTTCCACCAGCCTGCTGGATACTGAGCCCAGCCCAATAGGAAGAGTAGCTGTGATTTCTCAGGAGTAAAGCAAGCTATGCTCTGTTGCAAAGCAAGTGACCAGAACTAAGCCCTGTTTCCCCCACACAGTGCTCCTTTCAGTGCCCAGACTGTGGAAAAGTTCCTCTCATTCTTGAAAGTATGGCAGATCAAATGAGTTAAAGTTTTACAGTTCTGCCTGAACACTTGAATCTGTGAGGTATCATAGTCTGTAGAAAGAGGAACACATACAGAGTCTCCACAGCAGCTGATTATACCACAAAGTGGCTGTTCTAAGCTAGGGCACGGTTAACTGATAGGAATTTATTTTGGAATTACCTGGATTCTGTACATATGATACTCCACCTGACCATGGAGAAAAGCAGAGCATGCTGTCAGAGATATCAGAAATGAGTCACTTCCAACAACACAAAAATTAGAATGCATATTGCAGCAACAGAGTGGGAACAAGGAAAACAGCAATCATAATGATGTACCAAATTCCTGTTCTGAAGCAGAGGGACATGAAAGACAACTCATTTAGCAATTACACATTCTTTAAATCACAAAAGGGAAAATCACAGAATTGTAAGGAAAAGAAAAGCACCACATTCAATATGTGTCAATCCACAAAATGAGATTTTGCATGCATGTGATGTTCATGCCAGGCAGAACTGCAAAATTGAATGTATTTGTACCAGATGCAAAGGCAAGATGAGAAATGGAATATCAGATCAAGAGACAAAAGGAATGAGTGCCTTAGGCTTTGAAAACGAGCAAAATAAGAAAGCAGAATGGCCATAAACTAAAGTAATTTTTAAATTGCATCATAATACTGTCAATAAGAGATTGTAATTTTTAAACATGACACACAAAAAGCATTCCAACTAAAATTTTAGATAATCTGTAGAAACCAGTAATTCAAGCTAAAGCATGTGAATTTATGATCTTAGTGAAAAAAGCCACAAAAACAAACAAACAAACCAACAAACCCCACAAAACAGGATGGATAGTTTATATGGTCATAAAGACAAACAAGTTAAACCAAAATTTTACCCAGACCGAGGTTTTTTACAGCATCACAACATTAATGCTGTTATACTGCCATGGTGGTTTTGCCTCTGTGGAATAACTACCATGATTTTTACCTCAGGAAGTTAATATGATGTGTAGAACATCACATGTTTTGCAGAGTGTCTTATATGTAAAGACAAAAGAATTTAAGGGGTCAATAAAGTAAATAAAAACTTAGACTCCACTGCCAAAGAATTATAGCTCACAGCTTTAATAAAGAGATACCAAGAAATAAAGTGAAATATGTATTTGCATACACTCAAGCATTCCTAACAATGATTAAAATGAGCTCAGGCCTCAGAATTTTCGCTTGGACTATGTTGTTCATATGACAGAAAAAGACATATTCCTAACATTTGATACTAAAACATTGTCCTGGAGAAAAGGAAAAAAAACCTTTAACCAGTTACTGATACTATTCTGTTCAATAGTAAATCATTCAACTACCAGGCTCTCAGCTGAGAACACTGCTTGGGAGCTAATGCAGACAGGGATGAATATCAGTTTTCTCAAGAAGAAGGGCTGAGAGGCCTGGCAAAAATATTTACTCTATGTGATACAAGTGTGTGGACATGAACCTTATGTGGCACAGCCTCTGAAAAACCATGCTCACAACTGCTTCTCTGCTGGAAATAGACAGAAAAGTAAAATAGAAAATGAAAAACTAGAATGTTGCAGCCAAATGACTGTTCCATTGACACAGAGGAAAAACTGAGATGGTTGCAGTTGAGTAAGAGCAGTTCAAGAAATTACCATCCCAACAGCAGGATATGAATATACCCTCAGTAAGGTGCTACGATGATCTGTGTGTCCATCCCTGGTCTGTGCAGTACAGGCAGGAACACACAGCACCTCCCAGGTGCTCTGGCAGAGACACCCTGAGTGTCTGTACTGAGTAGTGGCCTGAGCCCATGAGGGCAGGAGTGATGCAAGATACATATTTGTAGCCTGAGAAAAAAGAGACCAAGACCTTAATCAGTGTTTGAGCTTCGAGGTGAACTCTGTGCTAATCTGTCTGGTTTACAATCTATGGTGTAGATACATCTGTGTTACATCTGTGATGTGACCACCAGAGAAGCCTGCAGACTATGTCTCCTGAGACAGCGCTCTGGAAAGAGGATGTTTGGAAAAGGTAGGAAACCAAAACTTCTTTTAAAAAGCATTTTTTAAAAAATGGTTTAATGAATGTGACTAAAGCAGCAAAGCAGAGAGAACTACACCACCTACAACTGACTTCTTATCTAGACCAGTCCAGAATTCAGAAGGATGGTAACTGAACAAAAATAGGAGCTCATCAGCTGATTCAGATCTCAAGGGACATTAAAATAACAGTTTTGAGAAAAGAAGTATAGAGAAACAAAGGATAAACAAAACCAACCAAGGATTTAAAAGTACTTCCATCTCGAAATACGTCCATCTTCCTTCTAAGACCCAGATCACAGGGGAGAAGCTTCCACTTTTGGATACTGAAAGGTGAAGACAGCATAAGCATTTCAAATGATGTTGAATATAGAGGCAGCCAACCTGAGGATATGTCAGGACAATCTGAAAACAAAAGCTTGTCTTATTGCTTATTGAAAATAAGCAGCATCCCCAGTGCATTTTTGCACAGGCGGAAACTGTCTTCTCATTACAAATGACATGTCTATTTGCAGTGAGTTTATGCTCCGCATCTGGGAGATAATCAGATTGCTTCATCCTACTCTCACAGTTATCAAACAAAAAGGGTGAACTGGAAGATAAAGTTGTTATTTTTAAGTTTATAGAATGTATTTGGGGAAAAAAAAAAGTCAGGCCAATCTGGAGCAATATTTCCTCAAGGAATATCAGTAGCATCTTAGTATAAGCATGCACGTTCCTTGGTTCCTGTGGAGCAGCACCATGAAACTCTGCAGTAATAGAAGTGGGACGAGAAGCATGCAAAGGCAAACAGCTGCAGTGGAGGAGAAGCAGGAGAGCTCCCACCAGCAGAGTGAAACTTTCAGTGTCAGAAAAAAGAATGGACTTGAGGCAAGGCACAAAGGCAGCCATGGAAGATAGTGCAACATAGGCTGTTGGTGGGACAGGTAACTCAGCCCATGTAAAGCTCCACTGGCTGCACCTGATATCACTTAAAGGTTGTCATCACTGAAAGATGACACCAAAGAGTAAGAGGAAGACTGATGGCAGCACGGACTAAAGCACCTTCTTTGTGTACTGGTAAAACAACTCAAGAAAGGAGCCTGCCCTGGTGACTGCCCTGTGACAGGTGACACTCGCGTGTTCCTGCTGCCAGCCACCGCCCTGCAGCAGAGCCTGGCAGCCAGACAGCAGTGGGTACCCTTGCAGGGACAGCTGCTTTCCTCGGCGCTGCCCTGCAGGGTTTGCACAGCCCTCTCCAGAGAGGGAGCCTGAATGCAAGATTCAGGCTTTTACAACTCCAGGCCTTTTTCCAGTCCTCAATCTCTTGTTGTAGATGGCTGCTGAAGAACTGCTGAAATCTATCTGCGGTTGTGGTCTGCCAGACTGTCCTCCCAAATAAGATCTCACATATGATGTTGAATTAAACCTATAGACTCATGTAAATTGGTAATATACATAATTTCTTTTAAAAATTCATAATCCTTTTCCTAAGTGGTCAACACCAAGTACTTGTAAGGAAAATTGAAGGAATCTTCCAAATCCTTGCTAGTTAAGTCATAAAATATATGGCTTAATATCTCATTCTAAATGTATTGTAATGTATGTCAGATGTTATATAGACGTAAGAATTAAATAGCAGATCTTGGAATTTTATTTCTTTCCTGTGTTTTTGATTTTGTCTTGCCTAGTGTTCAACTTCCATGACGTATCACAGCAACACTCTTGTAACACAAGAGTATAGAGAAAGAAGTAGTGCAAAGCTTTGCCTGCAAGTAGTTAAATAAATACGGGTGATTCTCTCGAACTTCATTTTTTGTATGTATTATTGTGAAATTATGTGTCTCTCATGAATCTTTATGTTAATATTTAATTATTTGTTTAGCTCTATTAATATAGTATAAAGAAGAAATACTCTATTTCCTCTAATAGAGGAAATTAAAAATCTATTTCCAAGCCATCTTATTTAGAAAAGTAATTTTAAAAGCAATGAAACCATCATTTTGAATTGCGTGACAAATCATTTCATGTTTTAGAGCACAGAGTAGTCAAGGGCGATTTGTTTAGCAAATTCAACTGAGTTTTCTAATGCAGCTCGTATTTTGTTTGTCCTGATGTTACTATCTCCATTTTCATTGTAGCACAGTAGGAAAATACATTAAGACCTGACGTTTCTTACAGGTGTTTTTATTTCTGATTTATTGTATTCCCTTCTCCTCTGGTCTAACACCGCTTTGAGCCTGTTGGTTGCCCTCTCAGTACAGTGCCCTCAGTTCAGATTCCTGAAAGTACGGGTGCTGACTTCCAGGTACCCCTCTGTGGGGGTCTTTTTCCATGGAGGATGTTTTGCTTCTTTCTCCCCCACAGTCTGAGTCACAACCTGGGGCAGTGGAGCTCTGGCTATGCTGCCAGAGCACCATGCAGCCAAATGTCTCAAGTGCTCTGCAAATATCCACAAACACTTCCTTTAGAGGTGAAAATATAACATGAGAAATTAAGATCACAGGTATTTTATAATTAAGTAAACTAAGGACATGGAGGCTAAATCACTTTACAAGGGCCACACATATACACAGAGCCAGAAATAACAACAAAATATATTATGCTTTTGAAAGTCTATGAAATAGACTACCAGGTAGGTTTTACTTCTCTCGCTACTCAGTAGTTGTTAATAATTAATCCTTAACTGAAATAACTACAGTGCCCTTCCCAAAAACATTGAAACTTCCCAGTTTCCAGAAAGAGAAAACTGATTCACCTTTTCTCTCCTTAGCAAAGGGAACAGTTTTTCATGCATGGGATCCCTGAGGATCAAACCCCAAACCATTTCTATTTTATCAACCCTGTGTTCAGAACAAATCCAAAACAGCCCCATACCAGCCACTGTGAAGAAAATGAACTCTACCCCAGACAAAACCAACACAATACTTTATCAAGCTTGGCTGGTACTGAAATGCAGAGTAGGGCAGCCACACACTTTAAAAGATTTCAGAGCAAACCCGTTGGTTTTAACAAATACCTTGGTGGGTCTTTTTCCTTCAGTCTGCCATTGAGATAGGAAAATGCAGATAGCCCAACCTCCTTTTCTATACTGCCCTGAAGCAACTGGTAAGCTCTCAGAGATACCAGCAATATTTGAAATGGTTGAGCACCATTTCTTCCGAAGTAATGGAGCAGACCCCTCTTTTGCTCCCCTTTGTTACATGCAGAGCAAGAGATATCTAATGGGTAAGCAGCGACTCACAGACCCATTAACAGCTGCTGAGCTGGTCAATCAGTTTGGCTCTGGGAATATAGAGCCAGAGTTGCATCAGATGTACAAAGAGCCTGTGAGCAGAGTTACATGGCTATAAACTTGATATGAGAGGAGACAGAGCAAAGCAAATCAGATGCCACAAGCACGATTTGCTTGCTGTTAGAGATGTCTCTGTAACATCACAGGCTATCTTTAAGCTATATTTTCCACTGCCTTGCTGGCTTGCAAAACTTTTAATGGAACAAGTTTTTCTGGCAGAAGAACACTGATTTTTATCTTTAATGAGCAGCCTCTCTATCATTTAGCTTCAGGAAACAGCTTCCTGGTTGTAAACTTCTTGAGACTGCTGACAGCCAGGCAACTTCAAAAGCAGCCAGGAGCAACTTTCTTGCTAACTTTGGGAAGGAATTCAAAAATGCTGAAAGGTGCAGATGGTTCTGTTATGGAGCAGGAGGACTCTGCTTCCCAACATGGAGAAATGACGAGTTGGGATATCAAAGACATCGAACTTCCCCAGGTATGTATCTGTGTCTTAGAAATTTATTTAGTTCTGACCAGTCATCTTCACCACTGATCTTAAATGGTTTCTCAGTCATCTATACCTCATTACCTTTATTCTCTTTGTCACCTCAAGGTATGGGAGAGTGTTTTGCTAGAAAATATTGAGAAAATATTGACATTTCCATGCCTTTCTCCTTAAACGTATTACTGAAAGACCTGTTGATGCATGAAAAATAGCAATGCTGCAGAAGCATTTTTTTCACTGGTGGATTAGGTGCAGAGAAAACAGAGGGAAAAAAGGTGCCTCCTGCTGTGGGCACTTAGCTAGAGCTGTCCAGGACTCGCTTTTTGCCCTGGGTAGTGCTTTCTGAGAGGGGAGCACAGCACTCACAACCACCTTGCAACTGTGGGCAACTGTGCTCAGTCTTGCTGCAGATTGGGCTCCAGCTCCAGGGCAGTCTTCCCACATGGAGGCAAGTCTTTTCATGAACACCTAAGGAAACCTTGCTTCATGTTTGCAGATTTGCTGAGAGGCACAACAGTGATATTCCCCTCCCTCTGTCCTTTTCTAGTTCTCTTAGCTAGAAGTTTCAACCATGCTTTCCACTGAAAGCCCACACACCCTGCACACCAATGTCACCTCCCTGTCCCTCACCTCTGCATATTTCTGCCAGATTCCTCCTGCTGCTGTTCTTCAGTGTCCAGCTCTGCCTCTCACCTCCCAACCCTGCCTTCCTACTGGATCCCAGCCTCTTCCCTACTATGACAGTGCTGTTTTCCCAAAGCCTACATGTTCCAGGATGTCCCCTTCCCTGCCCTTCACCCTAAGGTCACCTTCACCTGCATTTCAGTCTGGAGGCTTCATTGACACCCTTCCCTACACTATCCAGCAAGGGAGCATGGGAGTTTTTCTCTTCTTGGTTGGTGTTCTTACTGCTGTCATGGCTCTTGGTCCTGGGATTAGCAATTTAAAGGAAATTTCTACTGAGCTTTTGTATGCCTCACAAGAACTTTTCCCTCAAAACCATCATCAGGCATGGTAGATGCTTTACAGCTTACTGCATTTTACTGTATTGACTGTACCCACTGATGTACGCTGATGTACTGATGTGATGTGTGTTTGGGCCTTCAGGGGTTTTTTTCCAGGTTTTATTTTTATTGCTCCTTACTGTGTTGTCCTTGAGGTTTAGTGCTTGTTCGGCGGGGGGGGGGGGGGTGTTGGTCGTTTTTATTCTTTTTGTTTGGTTGGTTGGGTTAGTGAGAAAAAGCTCCTGGCCAGGTCTTCCTGGCACTCTGGTGCTCGTGGGGAGCCACAGAGATCTGTGTTTTTCCTGCGTTATCTTCACTGCTCCCTCCTGACAACCAGCATCCCCTGCTGGGGTGCTGGAGTCACCTAGGCTAGAGGACATCCAGCAGAGGTCCATCTCTGCTCAGCTCCTGGACAAACTCTTCTCTTCCCCAGCCTAAAATGTGGCTTGCTTTGTTCTTTCCACAGCATGTAAGCCAGACAGACTGGTTTCAAGAATGGCCAGATTCCTATGTAAAACGTATCTATAGCTCAGAGGATAAAAATGCTCAGAGGCACCACAGCAGCTGGGCAATGAGAAACACCAACAACCACAACTCTCGCATCTTAAAAAAGTCCTGCCTTGGGGTGGTGGTTTGTGGTAACGACTGCTCAACCTTGGATGGGAGGAAGATCTACCTAAGACCAGCCATATGCGATAAAGCGAGGCAAAAACAACAGCGTGAGTACGAACATGGCAGTTCATTGTATGGCAGTTCGTAAGTGAACACAACAGAGCAGAAATCAAAGTATAGGATACCTTTTGGATTATCCAGCCTTCCTTCTGCCATTCCTTATATTCAAAAGCAACTCTTGATTTGGAACAATGCATTTTACACTTCTTACTATTGGGGTGCAGTCACCTGCTTGTTTATTTTCTTTTTTTTCCCTAATTGTTTTTCAATCTGTATTTCTACTGGTTAGGGATGAGTTACCAGCCTTCTCAGGCCCATGAGTGAGGGTACTGAGAAAGCTGTGCAGTGAAGGCAGCTTCCTGCCCTGCTGTTCCTGCCCACTTGAGTATTGGCTTCACTATTGACTGGCCCAAGAGTAACTCAGGAGGCAAGACTTGCAGGAAAGAAGTTGCTCATAAACTGTGATGACTGGAAAATAGGCCTCACAGTCACGTCACTGGAGCAAGACAATGCAAATAGAGAACATGAGCTACACGCACATTTTTAACAAGACCATTCCAAACAATTGTGATTGCTCACTAGAGCTAGCACGCACTGATTTCTGGATCTGATGCACATTCTGGCTAAAGAAAGGTATTACTCAGGCACTCACTGAGGCCAGAACAATGTTCTCTAGAAAAGTCAAGACAAGTACACATATGACGTTCAAAGCACTGACAAGAGAAAAGCTAAAACTGACCGTGATAATAAATGATAAAATTGTAATAACATTGTAGTAGAAATAATTTTTGAAAGTTATATTTAATAATGGACAGAAAAAAGGCAATGATTAGTTTATTTATATTGAATTTGCTTATGTTTGGAAGTTTTTTGCATAGTTTCTCTCAGTGTAATTTCTGAGCACCAAACCAGAAGTGGCAATCTGCCACCAATGACCCATTGTATCGCATGGGATTCATCTAGTTGATGTTGTATAGAAAATGTTTCCCTCTATCTTTGCTCCAGGGAAATGCTGTCCGAACTGCAATGGACCGCTGCGACTCCTTTCCTGCCGAGGCCATGGTGGTTACCCAGTTACCAACTTCTGGAGGCATGAAGGCCAGTTCATATTTTTCCAGGTTGGTATAAAATTACCTAACATTATGCAAGTTAATTTTAAAGACTGGTATTTTAAGTTTTATTCAGCAAATTTTTTTGTTCCAACAAATAGGGGTTATTGAATATGACAAGGTCAAATGACTGTCAGGAGAAAAATTTTCACAAGGTCCTAGCAACCTGATCTAACTCTGAAGTTAGTCCTGCCTCAGCAGGAGGTTGAGCTAGAAGGCTCTTCCAGCTCAAATTAGCCTATGCTACTATGATTTTACAGCAATGTATGTTTTTTATTTAGGCTTCTGTGAAAACCTGTTGATTTTGAAGTGTTTTGCCTCAGGTATATAGGAACCACCAAATCCTCAGAAGTCAGAAATACTGTGTTATCTCTTCTCCTTCTCCAAGGCACCACACATAACCATGAGGCAATCTTGGAGAAGGAGATGGTTGTACCCAAGGGACTGTCTGTGGAAAATGCCATCTATTATATGTGTGTTATATGTAACTTATACCTGGAACACAGTGTATGCAAGTGTTTAAATAATGGGCACTGTTTCTGGAAGCTGTAGTCTTAGTTTAGTAACATAACCACTTCCCTGCTTTCCAGTCCTTCACTTATGTGCAGGCTAAATAAAATTAATTCTCTGTGGAAGCTAATGGAAATTAATGTTCTGATAAATATGTCTAAACAGTGAGAAGAATGAAAGTGACTGCAGGGACACTGTAGCCAAACTGCAGAAGACCTCATAGCTTCAACTGGGGCTCTATTGTGGGGACCGTCTTCTACAAATAAATGTGGTGCACTGATTTTATGATTTCAGAGAGTTCCTACCCCATCCCACTTCATCTGGGATATGTTTATTATTTGAGCTCACAATAACTAAATCCTATTAAGTACAAAGCATTAAATTAGGCCATAATGTGTGGTTTTGGCCTGTGCTATAAATTCTGCTCCCTTAAGATTATTAACAAGGTTGCCTCTACCTTTAACATATCATAATTCTTTCTAAAGTCCAAAGGAGCTCATGACCACCCACGTCCAGAAACAAAACTAGAAGCAGAAGCAAGAAGATCAATCCAAAAAGGAAAGACAGCTTTTTCTCCATCTTCTCTAAGATTAAAAAGAATCCAGGAGTTTGAGGTAACTCTTGCTATTGGTCATTGAAAATTTGGTCAAATGATATGTGGTTTAAGGCATGGTGGAGGCTATCTGGGCTTTGGGTCTGGGTGGGAGCAGGCTTTACATCTCCACATTCTGCATGCCCATGATCAGGCCAAGAAGGACCAGGGCTGTCCTGAGCACCCTACTTTCCTTAGCACTGTCATCCACTGCCAGCACCACCTCTCCAGAGCAAATTTGTGCCTGGTGGCAGCAGGAGATTACATCTATGCTGGTAAACAAAGCAGGGCTGCAGGGCAGGCTAAGTTTCATCACCATGCTTGTGGAACTTCCGGAGCATCAGTTTCTGCCCATTGCCTCTTGTCCAATTTCTTGGCACCACCAAGAAAAGCGAAGGCATCCTCCACCTCTGCTTGTTCCCCTTGAGTTTTGCCAAAGTTAAGAAAGGGAAGGTGCATCACCTATACCTGATTTGCCCTCTTTGTTCCCTGGGTGTCCAGTAGGACTTTGAAGGCAGAAGAGTACTTTGAAGGACTTTTTTAAGCATTGATGTTAAAACATCAGCTCTGATGGATGTGGAAACACACATGAAAGCATCTCCAGAGTTCCCTGGGACTGCTGCATGCTTGATGGAGGGAATCAGGGTGAATGGTGAGGCTGTCTCCAGTGACCTTCCTTTCAAAGGCTGTGTTACACTCAATTGTCATCACCAGTATTCACATGCAGCTTGTCTTTTGATATGTTAGAGGTGGTGCATTCCCCCAACCTGGTGTTAGGGATAGTAATCCACACCCCTTCAGCCACAGACAGAGGGGATAATTGGTTTGGGTGGGGACAGATTTCTTAAATGGATGACATGGAGAAGCAAGGGGATCTCCGAACCCAAGAAGTACATAAAAAGTGCACACAGGAAGTTAAACCCATTTGAATAGAATGTGTATTTAGAAGCTGCAGCTATTTCTACTGGAAATACTCAGGAGGACACTAAAAACCAGAACCTCTTGACACAAGTGCCTGGGAACAAAAGCATAAGAAAAAACAGCTGATCTGTCTAAATGTCTTAGCAAATACAGCAACAATGATTTTCCTATCACTGGTGTAGTTCTGTCTCCATGATCTCTGAAATAGTTTTCACCTAGGCAATATTACTGAGGCACTGGCTTTCTTTCTTTTATAACTGAGCCTACTGGTAAGCCTACTTGCTTAGGTCAAGTTTGCTGTAGACATGCCTTCATCTTTCCCTTCCTAAAACATCTTCTTGAGGCTTTCACTTTCAATTGTGTGGGAGTAGAAACAGACTAAAGATGTCAAAAATGGCTAATAGCAGAGCCTGCTCTTGGCTGTTCTGACTCTGTACAGTCAGACTTAGACCATTTACCCTCAGCTGGCTTTCCAGTTCATGGCAGGTTTTCCTTGGGAATAACCCATCATATCTGTGTTTTGCCAAACTGGCTATGATATAACTAACTCAGAAGTCTGGTTTGTCACACAGAACCTGTGTCGCTCAATCTGCAAAAATATATTCTGAAAAGATTCAGTTTTAATGTGCTCACAAGAGATGAGGGAGGAGAACTTTAGAAAAAGTTATGAGCCCAAAATAGAGCAAGTGATATATAGGTTGTTCTCTCTATAGCATCAGCGGGTCTGTAGCTGAAGGTGGGCTGGGTCCTACACCAGATTGTTGGAATTTTTTCTCATAGTGAGTGGAGAACAGCTGAAAGGAGGTTTGCTGCTCCAGCAGTCTGCAAAATCACTGTAATTAAATGGATGAAAATGCAGAATTATAAAGAAGAGAGACCTGCAGGTGCTCATCAGAAATGAGTGTTCTGAAAGGAATTAAAGTTTCCATAATTATAATCCAATAATTGAGGCAATTAAAGAAGTTGTGAAATATCCAGAACAAAAGACCCAGAAGAGTAATTCTTGTGTGCTGATCCCTCCCTGAATGAAATTTCTCTGTGTGGGGTAAAAAATGTAAAGATAGGAAAATTTATTAGTTAGAAATAGACTCTAGAAAAGCTGAAGCAGAATATTATTGTAGTGAAAAGATCACTTCAGAATAATCAGTTTAAAAAAAATCATACGTAGCTTTTCCAAACTCCATAGAAAAAAACAAATTCTGTGGTGTCAAATGTATTAGCATAATTTCATTTTTAGGTCCTTCTTCAGTATATGCTGGCAGTGGACCCCAAGGACTGTGAATGCAAGGTCTAAACAACTCTTTCAGTGTAAAACAGGCTTTGGGCAAAAACTGGTGAGACAAATGCAGAGCCACGAGCTGGAGCCTTGAGCTGGGAGCCTTGTTTAGTTTGCCCCTACAGCCCATGGGCACCTCACCTATGGCGGGGAAGGCTCTGCTATGCCATCTGCTTTGTTATCTGTGTTCATAGAGAGGCCTCTAAGATCATCAAATCCAACCATCGAATTAGTTGAGTGCTTTTGTAAGCATCTGACAGAGGAGAGGTGCTACACCACACCTTGTTTTACTAACCCATGCCTTGCTTTCCCAAGTCTCTGACAGGTGCAATGCCGACACAGGAGGCTTTGCCTTTGCTTCTTTCCAAGCCGGATGCTCACAAGTCACCTGCTAATTTCAGGGGACATTTAAGCAAAAGCTCCCAGGAGCCAACGCCGAGCAGCTGCTCTGGGCATCTGCCATACCCAAGGACAGCTGGGGAGGACGGGGCCTCCAGAGAGGCCCCAGCCTGGAGCCAAAGCCTGTCCCTCGGGAGGACCCCCAGAGCCGAGAGGCTGTGCAGTGTCCCTGCTGTGCGCTGCACAGCCCCTTCCCCCCACCTCAGCACCCAGCACATCCTGCCCATGACGAAGGGTGGCCACGACCCCTTCAGGTCTAACACGGGCCCTTTGAGAGATGGATCCTGTGGGGAGAAATCCCCACTGACCTACAGTGCCAGCTGCCTCTCTCTGCCGTCCTACCCCGCGCCTCAGGGCAGCCTCTGCCCCATGGCGAGCGGAGCACAGCCTCACTGACAGCGCTCAGTGCCTCCAAGGGGAAGCGAAGGAGACAGAGGCGGGGGAGGGCACCAAGTGTGTCTCAACTACTGCAGCAACGACATGTTTTTTAACCTGTACCCATTACGGTGACGGGATTCAAACGTCCCTGCTCGCCCCTCCTCTGGCAATGCGTCCAATTCTCCATCTCTGTGGCAACACGGACATGAAAGTGCTACCACAACAGGTCTCGCTTTAGCTCCTCTTGCAGGCCGCAGGAGGGGCTTTCATATCCAAAGGCTTGTCTTTTTATTGTTCCTTTTTATTTAACAGTCATATTCCCCCCCAGTGTTTCATGGAACTAATAAAAGGTATCAGCTCCTCTTACAGATTGCCTCGCTGCCATTCTGGTTCGATGGCATTTCAACCCTCCTCAATGCACAGCTTATTCAAGCCTGTGGGACTGTGGAAGGTGTAGATGGATGACCTCAAGGACCACAGCTGTCATGTGCAACCTCCTGCACTCTTCCAGCTTCTTCAGGCAGTCCCTCTTCAGACCTAAGTCCCTCCACTGCACCAGCCTCGCACACGTGTTGTGTAGAGCTGGATGCAGGACTTCTCATGGGATCACATGACAATGGAGTAGATGGGGAGAATCCTCCTCCTCTGCCTGTGGCCACATTTCTTTTGATGCAGCCCAGGATTATGGTTGGCCTTCTGAGCTGCATATGCACACTGCCAGATTGTGTTCGATACACCAATTGTCCTAAGTCCTTGTCTGCACAGCTGGACCCAGTTTCACATATGTATATATTCAAGGGGCCTTGCTGCTTTTTCCAGCTGCTTTTCATTTCTTTCGTTGCAGACTGGAAAGAAAATTTCAGCATCCATTCCATACATCACCCCCTTTGCTGACCACTACCATAAGCTATATTTCAGCAGGACCCATCAGTTCTCTACATTTGTTTAAAAAACTGAGGTGCCAAATAGGAATTTTCTTGCCTGAACTTAGTGGCCAGCTCAGACACCTTTGGCAAAGATTCCTCTACCTTTTCCCATAACTGAAATCTGCATGACTTTCCTGCATCACTGGCCTCTGCTGCTCTCTGGACTGGGTTTTAGGGGCCACCAACCTCTCCTGAAGAGGCAGGCACTGACACACACCCCTGCTGCCACCTCTGCAGGGAAGAGCTGAGGGATGTCATGGATGACGTATGGAGCCACATTTCAGGACTGGTTCCTTTAACCACCAAAGGGAGAAATAAACCTTTCACTGGGATGAGTCTGGGAGGACAGTATTACAAAACAAGTGGCAATAAAAACTTCACAGTATCTCAGAATGGGATGTATCACATGTTCATCAAATAGGTTCAGTCTTATATTTTTCTTTATTTGTTGTTTTTATGTTTTAGGGCTTTTTTGTTGTTGTTGTTTGTTTGGGGTTTTTTTGTTTTTAGCTTTTATCTTGTTAGATTCTCTTTCTTTTTTTAAGACTTTGGAATATATTAGTTGCTAGGGAAACCATTCTCCTGCTGAAGGGTGTAGTTCAGAGACATTTACAAGACAAGAATGAATTGTATTTATGGAGTGTTTCAAAATGTTTATTGGAATTCGTGAAATGGGATGCACAGTGATTTAAGTGGAAAAAAATCTAAATGTAGATCACAAAATAACAGTGTACTATTGTACATGAAAGTCAACTCACCAAACTTTTTTTTAGTCAGTGAGTTACTCCCACACTAATTCCAAACTCGGCATGTTTTATGATGATTTTTCAGATCATTAACTCGAAGAAGGAAACTTTGATCAACATTTGTAACAACCTCCACCTCTAAGACAGAAAACCAGAAATTAATAGGAGCCATGAACACTTGTGCTTCAGGAGGTGATCTGCAGGGTTAGGGACAGGCAGAGCCCCAGGGCTGGTGTCCCATAGCTGGGATTCCTCTGCAACTGCCAAACCAGCCACACCGGTGAGGGACCACACAGGCCCTGCCATTGCCATCTGGCTCCGTCTCACCTTGTCTCTCCTCTGGATTCCTTGCCTCTCCACTGCCATGCTGCCAGCATCACCGCTCAGCAATAGTGCCATACAGATGTGTGCCTGGGAGGCTCCTTGGTAATTGTTCCCACACCAAAGTTCTCTCAATTCCCTTTACTCTCACCAACCACGTCCTCTGTTTTTAGAAACTTCCAGCAAAGAGGATTTGATAACTAATCCTGTTCCATGGCTTCTCTGCTTCAATCCCAGCTGTTCGCATTTTTTCACTCATCTGATTTTCTTTCCTGCAAAACAACCATTTCTTCATGTTTTTTAAGATAGGTAGTGTCCAGTTACTAAGTATCACCGGCTTCCTAAAGGACTATTACAACCAAACCTTCCTAAAAGATAATTACTACCAACGTTTCTCCCTGCCTGAGAAGGAAGAGCCTTTTTGTTGGTTTGCCTTTGAGTCTGAATCAAAAGGTTTCCAAAATGCAACCTATTCCTGTGATCTCAGCTCCCCTCAATAGCTCCCTGCCATAGAAGAGCCATGCCTTCTTGCGGCTTCCACACTTGTAATCCTGCGCAAGCAGGACTGTCCCGCAGTTTGGAGGGACCCCCAGCCCCTGTTCATGCAGCGTTCGTCATACCCAGCATGTTTCTGAGAGAAACACATTCCAGGCTCAAGGAGGGCAGGTTATTCATTTTTAACAAGGAAGAAACTAAACTTCTATGATTTTTCTGAGGTTAAACACAGGTTTCTAAGGTCCAGATTTATAACCTGCCAGGGTAATTTTGACCTTTCCAAGCTCCTGTAGCAACTTCTGTCCTGGCAGCAACGCCCCTCCACTTCAGGTACATTCAGCATGGTGGGTCAATATAGCACCAAATTTATCTCTGTTTGGCTTGAAATACAAAGATACCAATCTCATCTCTGACCTTCGCAAAAATTAATTTTTCAATGTGTTTGGGATATGTGAAAAGAAACATATATGTACCACTGCTTTAAGGCTCTTTTGACCAGCTCTAAGGTGTTGTGCCCAACCAGGCAGCGGTAAGAATAATAGAATCATAGAACGATTTGTGTTGGAAGGGACCTTAAAGAACATTTATCTCCAGATGCCACTGCTGTAAGCTAGGGACACCTTCCACTAGAGCAGATTACTTAGAGCCCCATCCAGGCCCCCTCTAGGTACTGGAAGGTGCTATAAGGTCATCCCAGAGCTTCCTCTCCTCCAGGCTGAACAGCCCCAACCTCTCAGCCTGTCTTCATAGAAAAGGGGTTCCAGCCCTGTGATCAACTTAGTGGCCTCCTCCAGACTCATTCCAACAGGTCCATCTTTCTTGTGTTGGGGGCCTGTCGTGGTTTGACACTAGCCCAACACCAGGCACCCACGAAAGCCACTCGCTCACCCTCCCCTGCCACAGCTGAGCAGAGGAGAGGAAAAAAAAATTAACAAAGGGTTCATGAGTGAGATAAGGACCGGGAGAAAACACTTCAAGGGCAAAACAGGCTCAACTTAAGTTGCAAAGTGAATTTATTACCAACAGAATCAGAGGAGGATAATGAGAAGTAAAATAAGCCCTTAGAACACCTTCCACCCCCAGCCCCTCCCTCCTTCCCACCAACAGCGCAGAGGACAGGGCATGGGGGTTTGGTCAGTCCATCACCGAGATTTCCTTCTGCTGCTCTGGGAGAGGAGTCTTCCCCTGTGAGGTCGTGGGGTCCCTCCCATGGGAGACAGTTCCCTGTGAACTTCCCCGGCCTGGGTCCACTCTCAGGAGCAGCAGCGACACCGCACCTGCTGCAGCGTGAGCCCCTCCCACGGGCACACAGCCCTCCCGAAACTGCTGCGCCGTGGGCCTCTCTTTCCATGGGGTGCAGTCCTCCAAGGACAGGCTGCTCCAGCCTGGAAGCAGGGGCCCCCTCTCTCCACCAGGTCTTCCACTGGATCACAGCCTCCTCCAGGCATCCACCCGCTCCGGCACGGGCACCTCCCCCCTGCGCTGCGGGTGGATCTCTGCATCCCCGGGACCCATGGGCTGCAGGGGCACAGCTGCCTCACCATGGTCCTCACCACAGCCTGCAGAAGCATCTCGGCTCCGGCGCCTGGAGCACCTCCTCCCCCTCCTTCTCCACTGACCTTGGTGTTACAATGTTGTTCCCCTCACATGTTCTCACCTCCTCTTCTCTGACTAGAATCCAAAATCGTGTGACTTTGTTCTGATTTTCTTCTTAACTGTGTTATCACAGAGGCATTACCAACCTCTCTCATTGGCCCAGCTTTGGCCAGCAGCGTGTCCCTCTTCAGAGCCATCAGAGACTGGCTCTGCTGGACATGGGGTGGGAAGCTTCCAGCAGCTTCTCACAGAAGCCCCCCTCTGTAATCCCTGCTACCAAAAACTAGGCCAAGCAAAACCAACACAGGGCCCCAGACCTAGGTGGAGTCTCACCAGAGCAGAGTAGAGAGGGAGAATCAGAGGTGAAAGAGCACTGGGTGCATTATCCTCTGCATTTTTAAGAAAATATAATGAATGCTCAGGTTATTAAGACTACTTCATGAAGAAACACCAACTGATCTGTGAGGATCCACCCATAAGTAACCCCGTAACCTTGTTCTCTTCTGCAGAAAATGGTTTTCTGCAAGGCACAGCTGCAGCAAATCATTAGGAAGCCAGCAGAGATGAGAGGAGGTCGGGATGCGGATGAGTACACAGGCAAAATGGTTTGTTCTGGCTTATTGCTGTTTCTGATGGCTGTAGCTACTGCCAAAGCTAACACAAATCCCCATACGTGGCAAGGATAATCTACACTACATTCCCAAAGTCTTAGCTCTGATAGCACTGGCCTCAGTATTTACGGGCTAATTCTTTGGGAGCAACCTCTATGCTTGCTCTGAAGCAAGTACTTTTATATACAAGGGCTCTTTTGAGGCCATCAGAGAACTACAGCAACGTTCCTCAGAATCCTACATTAGCCAGGCTGTATCTTTCAGAAACACAGCTTTTATGTTTGGGGGGTTTTGACTCATGCAGCATTTAAAGGTGAAATATAGACATATCATGATAAGGAATACATAAATAGTACAAGGCAGCAGCTGGACACCTCCATTTGTTAGTGTATTTATCCTGACAATATCAATTTGAGAAAGGGAAGTGGTTTTGTATCAGTCACACCAAAGGGGAAATGAGGAGGCAGAACAGGGATTTGACCCACATCTCTCCAGCCCTGGGAACATACACTGTGTTTCTTCCAGCCTTCCTCTCCCCAGGGCCTCTGCCTTTGCATGTGAAAAGAATTGCTGGTCAGACTGAGCAAAGACAGATATTTTCCTTTTCAACCCCTTATACAAAGCTCCTGCCGCTGGGGAGATTGGCAAGGCTATGGATTTTTTTCTAAAATATGGTCCTAAATGCATTCCCTATATTTTTAAATGAAATGAGGTTGTCAAACTTCTGGTGGTAGAAAGGACTCCAGCTGAGGAAGTTTTAGGGGATACAGCTCAATTCGTTGTAGAGAGCTTTTCTTTCCTTATGGCCTTTGGGATATTTAGTAATCTGTGTGTCTGGTACTCCTGGAAATTTTGCTCTGCTTTCCCTCAGGGTAGCAATTTGGGTTTTTTTAATAATTATGGTCAAGTAGTCAGTGCTTCATTGCAGGCAATATGTAGAAGTGGCTCCTGTGGTGGATCTCAACAGGGATATGGCCAGGAAGAGGTGCTGTACTGAATCAGGGTCAGGCAGCGTAGATTGCACGAGTCAGGTTCAACGGCTTTGGGTGTTTAGATGTGCAATTTCAGTATGCTATTCATGCTCTGCTTTGATTACTGATTGCATCTATTTTTACTCCGACACCGGCAGACTTCTTTAGTTTTTCTTTTTAAATGAACTGCATCATTTTCCCATCCTCCTCTGCCTCTCCTGGGTCCCCATGCCATGTAAAGCCTCTTCCTCCCTGAGCTGCTGCAGTCCCCAGGCACTAAGCAGTTTTTGTCTTTCACAAGGTGAACTTGTTCATCTCCTGAAGCAAGGAGGAGTCACCATCAATGCGGGGAAACAGGTTAGGGAGCACTTAAACAAACGCGACATACGTAAGTCCATGGGCCCTGATGGGATGCACTCATGAGCACAGAGGAAGTTGGCAGGTGTTATTGTGAGGTCACTCTCAATAATCTTTGAAAAGTCATGGTGATTGGGAGAGTCTGAAGAGTGGAAGAAAGCAATGTAACTCTTTAAGGAGAATAAGAAGGAAGATCTGGGAAACTACACACTGCCCAGCTACACCTTGAAATGTGCAAAGGTAATGGAAAAAATCCTCTTCATAAAACTTTGCAAACACATGGAAGACTAAAAAGTGATTAAGGCCAGTTTGCATGGGTTTATGAAAGGGAAATTGTGCTTTTCCAACCTCAGAGCAGTCTACAATGAGAGGACTGGCTTGGTGGATGAGGGGGAAGCAGTGGAAATCTTTTATCTTGATGTTAGCCTGGCTTTCAACACAGTCTTCCAAAACATCCTCAGATATAAGCTGATAAAGTATGGGATTGTTAAGCAAGCAGTGAGGTGGACTGAAACCTCTGCTGTTTTGTGATTCTAGTAACACTTAGGATCAGCCATAGCTCTTCTCATACCAGAGAGCTGCAGTCTCCAGATGTTTCTGTTTGAATTAGCCATGTGCAGTGTGGCATAACCGGAAAGCGAGCTGAAATCTGGCATACGAGAGACACCCTGGGCCAGCAGGACACAGCCTTTGTGGCCCTGAAGACAGCAGCATCAGCAATGTGAATGCCACAAGCATGTTTGCTCTCCTTGTTGAATTATTTGATTTCTGTGAGCAACGTGAGATGATCTCCTGAACAGCACAGATAGTCTCTTAGGAGACAGGACAAGCCAGGAAGGTCTTGTAAGTGCTTTTCACTCTGAGCTCATTTCTGCTGTTTCCAGTTAGCAAGTGAGGAAGCAGAACTGTCTTGGAGGGCATGTCTCAGGCAAGTGTTTTTCATTTCTCAAAATCAGTTGTGTCAAGATTTAAACTTCACGTCTGTCCTAGGTTACAATGTAAGATGTGCCCAAAAGTATGTAATCTATCACCATCTTCATAAGCTGTTAAAAAACTGGTGGGGCAGTGTTCCCCATCTCCTGCATGACTCATCCCTGATAAACTCTGGGGATATCTCCTGTTAATGGGCCAGTTGTTGAAACCAGGTGGGACAGTGTTTCTTATCTCTCCCATGACCCATCCTCCCTCCAGGGGGATATCTGCTGTTAATGGGCCCATCACTGCCTTGCCTCATGACTCACCATCCCACTGTGAGATGCTCCGCCCAGGAGGAGGAACTAAGCGTTCCCATCTGTATATACTTGGAGATTTGGAACACCAGAGTCTGCCCTTACCTCCTGGATTTCCAGAGGACAAGAGCTACACAGCCACCACTGGACCTTCTGAGGAAGACCAGACCCTTCTACAGGATCACTGCTTCAACAGAACCATCACTCCAGGAGACTGCAGGCACCGTTTAATCGGACTGCTGCCAACACCCTGACCGACAGGGTGTCAGGTTGTATTCTGACTCTGTCAGTGTTTTTTTTCTTGTTGTACTATTGCATTTATTTTATTTTTCCTATTAAATTGTATTTCTGACTTGGAGTCTCTCACTGGTTTGCTTTCAAACCAGTACGACATCATTTGGCAATCGTATCATCAGTGATGTGACTTAAGTATTCTGTTTCCAAGAGTTGCCCAATCTATTTGTTCTTCTGAAGATAAAAAGTCATAAATTATACAAACCACAGCATAAGTGTCCTCTTTGCTCAGTGCTTTCTGTGCCTGGTGGAAACTGTTAAGCAAAGGTCAAAGCCACATGGCAACTGGGCATCCAGCTCCTTTTTGCTTCTAGATGAGATAGCAATTGCCTGTGGCAGGATCAGGTTCCTCTCTCCTTCACCCCCAGCAGAATGTCCCTACCAGGACACAGCATGGACCAGTTGGTGGGGCCTTCTCCTGCCCCAAATACCATGTGGGGAGTGGAGGCCCAAGACATGCTGCTGACCTTGTGTCTGCAACCTCTCCTCTGGCACCTGCAGGTGGCAAGGTGAGGTGGTGGCAGCCTTATACTGGACTCTGGCACCTACAGCAATGTAATGACTGCCACATGAACAGCTGTGACCAACCTAGTATCTGTGGATAATATAAACATTGGGTGTCATGAAAAGCTGTTTGCCAAACATCCAAATTTCTTCTGCTCAAGTCACAGCAAGGATGGGAGGTGACAACCATGATCTTCAGCGCAGACAGCAGTGGCTGTGGGCAGAGCAGGATCCCTGTAAGCAGGACCCTCCAAGCTGACAGCAAAAGCAGAAGTACATTTCAGGGCAGAGAAGGGCTAGTTCATGTACATTGCCTCTAGACTTCCCTGATTCCCCACAAAGAGGAGTGGGATTCCCTGCCTGAGAGGCTGGAGACAGTAGGACAAGGTGGTACACATGGCGTGACTGGAGACTCACTGACTCCTGCACTCAGAGGAAAGTTAGGGGCAGGAGGAGAGTAGGAAAAAAAAGAATGAATGTTTGGTCTTGGGATGGGTGAATACAGGATGAACAAACAGACCTTGGCCAAAGTGAGTTAAAATATAAGTAAATGGATGGTGTCTTGCAAGTTTACTCCACTGAAGTCAATGATACATATTGGTCTCTGTATGCACAGGAGAAAACTTCAGGTCAGACTGTAATCCTGCCCTGACCTTCTTGTACTTCAGTGCACTTAATCACCCCACCAAGAAGGACCAAACTTTCCAGAAGCCCCAATTACCTGCCAAGAGCCACCCCTGGAGAAATGAAAACTAAAAACTGTTCCTCTTTGCACAGATGGGTTAGTGCTTGGTGCTCCAAGGCAGTGAGCCAGTGGAAAGCCTCAGCCAGCAGAGCAGGTATGGCAGTTCCCTGCTGATGGGTGATTTGTGGCAGGGAATTACCTGCACAGACCACCATCATGCCACCAGCATCATGGAGAGTGAGAGATCAAAGCAGTGAAACACACAAAGCTCACCTGAAGAGCATCAGCCAGGTTACTGGGCTGCTGGTAACCTCCTCTCCTCTCTTCCTCTTGCTCAACACACAACGCACCACTGGCAGAGGGCAGAGTTCAAGCAAGGTATGTTCTGGGGTTTTATTATTTTATAGCTCAGTAGTTAATAATAGTTGTGTAGCTAATTTAACAGGGGTTCTGGTATTACTTGACTTGCTCTAACTTAACTGAAGCACTTAGACAAGACACTCACTGAGTACTCCCTTGCAATAATAGTAAAACTCTCGTCATGCACCAGCCTCTTCTTGTGAACTTCCGGAAGATGCTCCCTCAAATATACTGAATTATTTACAGCTTAACCCTGCTCCCTCCCAGTGCCTTCTGGAGCCCTTCCTTGAGGACCAGAGGAGTTTGCCTCACTTGTTAAATTCACTGTTAACAAGAGCATCAGCAGCACTACTGATGAATGTAAGGAAGAAAGGTTCATCTTGAGCCAGCTGAAACTATTCTTCATAACCATGATTTACACAAGGAGACCACCCACAAACACATCCGTGTCCTTCCTGCAGCATGGCAGTGAGTCCCAGCGCCCACGGTGCCAGCTCCCAGCCCTGGCAGCAGGAAGAGAGGCATGCAGCAGCTGGGCTGGGGTGGCCTCAGGGGCTTGGTGAGGTTGCAGACTCTCCACACAGCAGATCTTGCCTGACCCCATGATAAAGGTCTGATTTGCTCTTTCCTGTAAAACTAATGCTTTCTCAGAAGGGTCTTTCTAGGTGCCCACCAAGGGATTGGTTGAGTACTTCTAAAAAGTTGGTCTCTTGAACGCCCTATTCCAGTAAGAGAAGAAAACCCCATTGGGCTTCTTGCTGAATAAAGCTTTTCTAAGCAGATCCTTTTAACCTTGTCAGTGGGTTTTTCTTGGCCACCCACACCCCCTCAAACAACATATGGCTGTTCTTCTCCATGCCTGATCACTCCTTCATACTGGAAACCTGGTGTCCTGAACTCCAGACAGCCTCCTTCCTCCCTCCTGTCATTGCACAGAGTGGATTTATGGTTTTCCACGCTTATTCTTGAAGTTTAATTTCACTTTAAAAAGCTCATTCAAAATTCTACCTCCTTGATTAAAATCTTGGTCTTACATGGCAGAAATTGTGAAGCTGGGCTTGGCTTCCTCTGCCAAGCTCTTTCTTGTGAGTTCTTTGGGTTCTAGTAATGGAACAGTATTAAAGTGCTATAAAGATCATTTGTGATGGCATAAATAAAACCTGAAAATAGATGTTGTATGGCAGGCTTTCTTTCCATGGAGCTACTAGAACTGTGTCTCTTTCCCCCCACTGCCTACTTTCATCATCGGAGCTTGGTGAAACTGAATCTTTGGTCCATCTGTCAAATTTATTTCAAAACTGGTCAGCAAGTTCAAAAGCTTTTGGTGGAATCTGTTGGGCTTGACGAGATAACTGCTTAACATTCATTTTGTTACAGAACTGGATAAAAGGCTCTAGGGAGAAGCCTCTGGACAGGCTGAATTGATGGGCCAAGGCCAATTGTCTGAGACTCAACAAGTGCTGGGTCCTGCACTGGGGTCACAACAACCCCATGCAGAGCTACAAGCTGGGGACAGAGTGGCTTGTTCTGTTAGGCCTTTTGGAAAACCTTAACTTAGGCTTACTGTAAACCTGGGGTAACCTTTTCTCTGTTCAGGTGCCATAAGTTTAAACTTGGTTTAGGTTACAATTTTTGTATAGCAAACCATCTTCAAAGCCTGATGAGAAGCTGAACTGCAATTTTAGGACAAGATGATCAGGAATGCTGCTGTGCTGAAGCTCAGTGATCACCAGTTGATCAACAGTGTGCCCCATTCTCATTTTTTTAAATTCCTGTGAAAATCAGTAATGACATGCTGACAATACATTCTATGATTATGGTCTCATAAAAGGCTCTAATTTGAGTCCTTCGGGAAGAAAGAAGAAAAACTTGATTCACTGTATTCCACACACCCAGACAAATAGTCATCTCATCATCAGACTACTTTTCGTGGCAGTTTTTTAGGTTCTACAGACTTTGGTGGGTTTTTATGTGAAATGATTAAAAAGGCACACTTTTTAAAGAGGGAGCAGGTTTCAAACAAAATTACTGGCAACTGTATTAGCCCCCCCACAATATTGCCCCTCTATTACCACTGGGAAATGTGGCTGACTTTAATATCTGTAAGTTTATTTTTCTCAGACTTTACTTGCCAGATCACCATCTGTCTAGACACTGTCAATTACTAATATGTGTACTCAAGGCAAGTGTAAAGGTACTCAGTATTTTCTTTCTCAATATTTTCATGATTAAATTTACAGGGAGAACAGATCCAACCCACTATATTCATGTTTGTCATTTAAAACAAATTGAAGACCTTTGCATTGATTCAAAGTAAAGAAGTTGTGATAAGTACCCTGAACCTCAAAGTTTTTCTTGCAGGTTGTGTAACAGGAACAATTTTTTCCTTGGGTATCTCCTCCACCCCCTGAAAAAATCAGTGGTGTGGGAAGGCCGCACCCACTGGGATAAATTAGCTAGTAAAAAACCCCTAAAGTCCCCGATATATTTACTCTTAATGAAAACTGGTTGTAACTGATTATTACTTTCATACACATTTATTAAATTTCTTTTATATGAAGAGATTTGTGTCTGTTACTCTACACTAAGCCACTGAATCCTATTCCCCAACTCTGAGGTGTCTGCTCCTCAAGTTGTCTTGAAAGCAAAAGTCAGCTGTTTGTGTGAACACTGTTCAAGTCAGGAGGCAATGGAAAATGGGTTCTAGGGAAAAAGGAGAAAAGGGACCAATATTTTGTAGGTTTTTTTCCTTGAAATAGGCAACTGGGAGCTAATAAAACTTAATGCCCCTATGAAACACCTTAACTGGCCATCCCAGGTTAATAAACTCTGAAGTGTGAAGTTTGAGACCTAAAACAAATTTCTTATCAGCATAGACAGAAAGGAGCTGCCTGAACTCTCCTTGCAGGAAGAAACCCCTACAGTATCCTCTTAAAAATATGAGAAAGGATTGCTCCTTTTTGCTCCCTAAAGACAGCAGGTGATGCAACATCAAACTTTGGTGGAGATACACACCTGCAGCTCAAGGGTTCACCTCTCTGCTCTCACTGAGGCACCCCATTCACAATCCAAATTAACCAGTTTTACAGGGGTTCTGGGGAGATATTTGTTATGCCTTATTAAAGCTGTTCTGTAACAAATAGATTACTTGCACATACTGCAGGGCAGGATGTCCAAAACCCCCAAAAGCACGCCTGCTTGGCCCTGGCTGGGGCCACGAACCTCACCCCAGCAGAGACTGAACAGAAATGTTCAGAGCAGGGCAGGGACTGAAATGATGATCCCTGTTTTGCGAACGTACATTCTCCAAGTGGCAGTGGTTAAACACACTTCTTTTCATCCTTCATCATATAGGGATGTTCCCACTTTTCATAGTGGCTGCCTCAGATTCTATTTGGAAGCCATGATTCTGTGATTCAGATAATTAAAATCCCTTCTAAGAACTGGCCTTTCTGTTTATTCCCATTCAGTTGTGTTATTATGAATGTCTTCCCAGTGCAGAAACCTCAGGAGAAGAATGCTTGCCAGGCTAAATGTAATGTGTAACGATTGCTTGGTCCATTTCCTCTATTTTTCCTGGAATGTGCTCAAACTTTACGTAAGTTGTAGAGGAAAATAAATATACTTAGTTTATAAAGTATAAAGGAAACTTCACACTGTAGCAAGCCACCTTATGGCACAACAGCAACAGTGTGCACCGCCCTGGAAAACACAGGAAGCTGCATCCCAAAGCTCTTGTTTAGTACTAAGCTGCAACAACCTGCAGGGGCAGCACTACCTCAGGAATAAAATAAAATTTAAACAAAGAAACAAACAAACCCAATCAGGCAAACTCCTTTTAAAAAAAAAAAAAAAATTACAAACTAAACCAGGCAGAAATTTTTGTTTTAGCAACTTCACCAATTTCTTACCCTCATGGAAATAGTTAATTAAAAGAAATTTCCTTAGTGTGTAAATTTAGTATGAAAACGTTGGGGTCATGGTGCTTGTACGTAAGGAAAAATTCATTCCTTCGGAAATAAAATGCGTGGAAAAAAATGTCTACTCATCTTGGCCTTTCACATTAAAGAAGTATTTAATTTGGCAGGATTTAATAGTCTTAGTTTCCTTACCTCTCTATCATATCCAGCTGTTTCTCATAGAGCATTCTGAGGCTAAATGAATAAACATCCTACAAGTATGTCAAAAAACTTGCAGTTGCCAAGGAAGGATGCCAATCCCAAAAGATGCAGGAATGTTGTCTTCAGCAGCAGTCATGCTCCATGATTTTTTTTCTATTCATACTCTGAACATGTGTTCCATGAAGTCGCTCTATACTGTAAAATTAACACCTGTCTATTACTGCCTTGAATGACAGGTACACACCAGCATGGTGCACCTTTCAAATGGGCCACCCTACCAGAGCTGAAAGAGTTTTAGCTAAGAGAGAATGCCACTTTTATGTATCCTCGGAAGTTCCATTCAATAGAACAGTCTTGTCTCTCTTCCCAATCCTTTGTTTCAGTCAATATTATATAGGATGTCTGGCTCTAACAGTTATTTTAAGGACTCGGGAACTAGACTCTGGACAGGCCAGAGGCAAGGCAAAGCACTAACTGTTCCTTTTAAGCAAACAATTACGCAAGTCGTTTTAATAAGCAAGCTGCTAGTCTTAGCGTAAAGGACAAAGCTTGAATCCAGACTGAGCAACAATCAAATGGCAATCTTTTGATTTCTCCACAGGTCTTAGTAATACTAAGTAGCATATGTAACAATCATTTCTGAAATCCAAACTTTCACAAATGCATAGAAGCTTTTATGTTTTTCTCATATTGGATTGTAGAAAAAATGGTGACACACCTCAGTAGTTCAGCCATTTCAATGCCAGCAAAAGTTTCCAAATACACCGGCACACATTCCAAGGGAATTCTTTTGAATTAAAAAACCCCAAACAAAACAGACTCTACTGTTCTCTTTCATTAAATAAAGAACCTCATGTAAACACCACATGTTTTAAATCCTGACCAGCTTGGCTTAGGGCTATCGAGTGACTCAGGATCTGAACTAGCAGCTGGACAATGTCTACTTGCTGGTCCCTTGCTCAGGGTGCTGAATTTCACTGTCTCTTTACACACAGAGTTTTAACTGGTGCTAATCTCCAATCAGACTGAGACAAATTAGTGGAACATCTGATCACCTGAGCATCTTCTCTACACGAAACTGTGCATTCTGCTGTCTTTAATTCAATGCGTACAAGAGATCTACAGCTCCAAGAATGTTTCTGTCACCTTTTGTAGCCCTCCTTCCACTTTTATAAGTGAACTTGTCTCAACTCCTTCAGTAAACTCTTGGGAAAAAGGACTGTAAAGGTGTACACCTTATTCTTTTAGTCAAGTTACTAATACAATTAGTAAAGGACAATTTTACAGCAGCAAACCAGTTATACCAACTAATATCACTATATGATCATGAAAAGGACAATAAAACTAAATTATAAGAACATAGAGCCTCTAGTAACTAAAGCCTTGGAGTACGGAAAAACACTTCAAAGAATGAAGGAAAACTAACTAGGCACCAATTCTTTGCTGAAACAGGTGCTATTTTAATAGCTGCACATGAACAGTAATAGTAGCTGCTCATTAACCAATTCAAAACACAAAACTAGCATGACTCTTTAATGCAAGCATATTCATCACAGCTCAGTCTCATATATAGAAGGCTCACATAATTTTCTTGGTGAAGGAATATTTCATATAATCTCAAAATAATCATTGCTTGAGACTTCTGTTGAATCAACACCTCTATTTGTAACTAGCTAGCTTTTCCCTATGCCCAGACTTAAACGTGGACAAAGCAAGGAAAAACAAAAACGTCAGATGCAGCAACTAAGTTCTGGTATGAGAAGAGCTCTGAGTTCAAAGGCTCCTCTGCCTTTGACATCCAACCTGCTTACTGGACAAGACTGTACCTAAACTAATAATCAGTATCATCATCTGACTCTTGTGGCGAAACTTTGACACTTCTCAGCAGGCAGAATCAGACCTTTACCTTTCACCCTCAACAAAAAGTGTAACTAACAGATTTGCCTGTTTACAAACTTTGAAATATTTCGTAACATGAAGCTGACATTCTGAACAGTTGCTTTTCCTTTGAGCAGTGAGAACACAATAGACTCCTTATTAAACATTATGTTGTATGAAGTGATAATGCAACTCCAGTTTAAGGACACAGACCAAAGTCTTGTAGGCAGTCTTATTACAATAGCTGGAAACATCATGAACTTTCAGATGTACACATCCTTATTGAGAAATCATGTACCTGAAAACTGCCCTTCTTTTCTCAGATAACCTGTAAGTAGCATAGTAAAAAGTCGTTAAGAGGTTAATTCTACCTGTCAATCCTGCCTGGCATGTAGTTTATGCATGGTAGCTCTTAACTAATCACCATTAACTGTATGAAAATAAGGATTTCTTGGGAAAATAAGAAATTGCAAGGGATTGCGTGTTCAAAATCATGATTTATTGATGTATTTTTTAATCATGTAGCTCCTTGCAATGATACAGTTTATAAATTATAGAACAAGTATAGTTCTTTCCACAGCTTTCACATTTTAGTCCTCAAGTCCAGGTCAGTATTTTGAAACAAGATGGTTCAAATTAAATTATGCAAAATGGCTAAAAAAAAAAACTACACTAAAAAGCTTCAGTTCTTCCAGGATCCAAGATACACACATAAAAAGCAGCATTACAATGTCTGCACTACACCCCCAAGCGATATATGCAGGAGAAGCAGCGTACAGTACCCGCACCAGACCTCAAGGTACACTTCATGATTAGCAGTACACAGCACCTGAACATCTACAGCAGCCTCAAAATATAGCTTAGTAAAACAAATGCTCAAAGGGTTTACAGCATGTGTGGCAAGGTTAGATGAAGGGTTGTAGCACATTACAATCGTGTCCAAGTGAGCCCTGCTTACCTGTGCATTCACACCAGGCCAGTGCACAAGCAGTATACACCAGCATTGCTCCCCCTGCACTGTGACAATCCCCAGCAGGGCCACGGACCTGCAAACTCATCCTGCAGTACAAGGGAACAACTCATTGCCTGTATCCCTGTCCCCTCCACGCACATCCCGTGGAGAAGGCAGGCTCCACTGAACTACCAGTATCAAATTACATTGATGACCAACTGACACCACTGCACTGGTGGGGATGTACCTCTGCAGTTAAATTTTAAACTTCATGCTTGCTTGCCCTTGATTGTTTTTCCTTAAGGTTGATGTTGACAAAATGCCAGATCTTAAAGGCAAACAAAATAAGTTTAATTTAAAGAAAACATTTATTTGAAGTTCTTTTAAGTCACACAGTTTAACAGATGACAACTTTCTCCCTTTCACATTTCAAGTCTTCACCAGAGACCATACACATTGTCCCATGGACAATGAGATTTTCCTATTGATTCCTTTTGAACAAATTGGTGTCTAGGCAGATTAAGATTCACATTTTAAGCAGACTAATTTAAAAATATTTTTTAAAAAAACCCAACAAAACAAAACTTTGTTATCAAATTCTTATCACAAATAAAAGGTGTTTAACACTCATAAGCTTGATCTCAAAACAAAATCCCAGCCATTCACAAGCAAATAGAACATACTGCCTTCAAAAAAATTCCCAGAATTTTAAAATGCTCCAAATATATACACATTTATAACTTAAGTGCTTATTAGCTACAACCTTTTACTCATGCAAAAGTTGTGAGAGGAGAAGGCGTTTCTTAGAGTGGCTTTTCTGAATACGCAGTAAAACTCTTCACTCGTGCAAAGAACAAAGGGGTGTACATCTTGTCAATGTCGAAAGTAGTAACAGCTGTCTCACCAGTTGATCTGAAAAGAGCATTGTAAAAGTTAAATTAGACACAAGTTGCTATCTGAGTCCCTCAATAATACAATCATGTTCCATAGCACAGTGTGTGCATCAAACTACAGTTGGAATACAGTGGCTTTTGTAATGCCTTGTTCTGAAAGCATTTGAGTATTGGCTGAATCACACTATACAAAATTCACTTCTACTTTCATATCAAAGAAACCACTTTCCCTTTCCATTCTTACTATGAGCTCTAAGACCTGAGCAGTACAGAAACTTCATGCTGAAAAGATTGTCTGCAATATGCGCACTTCTTCATAAACTAGATGTGACAACATTAGCTTTTACAAAATCAATTTTTCTGTTTATGGAAGTTACCTATACTCCCAGCCATCAGTAGTTTATTTCCTGTATTTTATATTCTTACAGCTCAACAGCTGAGCTATGTTCCTGTAAAAACACTGAATATAAAGATTAAGAATACTGGAAGACAAGGCCTAAATCTACCCTAACTGCTAACATCAAACATCTGGAAAGCCAACTTGCCAGTAATTTGGAGTGTCAGGTGCAAGAACAGTGGTCATGGCTCCTGCCTGGTTAGTGATCAGAACAGTTGGTCACATGCCCATATTCTGCACTGCTGAATTATATAGTTAGTAAACATTACAGTTCTCACATGACAAGTACAGACATCTTTAGTTTGCACATCCACAGAGGAAAAGCTATATATCTTAATGAATATACACTTTCCACACCCCCTCACTAGCACCACATTAAGTCATTCAACCCTTACTCAGTTCCAAAATCAAACACTCTGAATAAATATTTTAAAAAGCTAAAATACTGAATTGATACTACTTAGGAAACTTCCTACTATCATTACAACAGGTTACTAAAATCTTGGGATTTCTTTATGTAAAAGTTCAAATCAGGACCAGTTACTGTTTTCATGACATTCTGTTAAAGCCACCTAAGCCTCAGACTCTTTACATTTTTTGTACTTAGTACTGGACAAATTAACATCACCTTTAATTCTACAGTTTAGTATCCTTCTTTTTTTATCTTATCCTCATTTACTCACCTGCAAGTGATGTGACAAGAATGATGTATCCACAGAAGTTTGTTGAACCTCTGGCGCCCACTGGAGCACAACTGTAGTCCTACATGGAAACTGTGATCTGTTTCTTGAGCAGGAACTCGACGGAAATACCTGTATTTGTGGTAATCAACTGGTTTCTGTATAGAGAAATAAGAAGTTTCATGACCTACAAAGAACACATTGTGCAACTATTTATCTTAAGTAACTGTGCGACCAGACTGGTAAAATTCTCGTACTTAAAAACAAGTACTACTGTTCCTTCAAAAGACATAAATGTGTATGTTAATGATGGAAGAAGTTTTCAGAGAAAGCAAAGTAAGCATGGAGGACACCACCCAACTGTGCATACTCACTGTAACACTTCTTATTCTTTACAAGTTTCTCCTGACTAGCACTTTGGTAATCAGAAGAATTTGTAAATAAGTTAATCAAATCATTCAGCGTTCAATTAACAAATATTGCTTATCTAGTTTTACTAAACATTGTGGAACATAACTGCACACAGTCAAATCTGATCTCAGAAAATGACCTATTCATCCTTCTTTTCTGTTAACAATAGTGACATCTAATAGCACCATACCTGGAAATTAAGCCTAAGGGGGAGAACAACTGTTTAAATGTGAACCAGATATTTATTTGCCTTAAAAATTTATTACAGATCTGGGGACAAATGTAAGAGATATCACCAAAGTTATTTATTTACATTTTATTTTTAAACCATTTAAAAATTAAATTAATTTTTTAATCCTTTGGTGTAATGCAAATCTTTGGGTCCCTTAAAACATTCAGTCTGAGTAAAATCTTGTTAGGAGCTCCCTACTTAATCTATTTCTCCTCTATTCTGTTTTTCTACCTACCTCTTCCTTCTTCTTCATTATTACAGCAAATACTTTGGTTTGATTGTCTGTTTCCTGGGAAAGGCGATAATGGCCAAGCAAGATTGCATCTGTTCTGGAAGGTTAAAAAGAAAGATAATGTCAAGGACATAAAAATATTCTGTGTCTCAAAAGCGTGATGTTATAATACAAATATCAGCAGTGAAACAAAGACTGACTACGTAGCATAATTATATAAACTATTTCTTCTTTCCATTCAGTAAAGGCTAATCAATGATATTAAATGATGAAAACGTTTTGGGAAGTTGCTTCTAATTTTCCCAAACAGGACATCAAAGGTAAGTTAGTTGGTCCTACCTAGCCTACTGCTAAATATTTACAGATTTCTCATGAACAGCTCAAATCTCTTTTGAGGTTGCAAATGATTTTCTATGTTTTTATGTGCAAACATCAAGAAGTAATAATTTCGACATATCCCACTGAAATCTTTACTTCCCTTCAGTTAAGGAAGTGTGAGAAGGCAGTCAGTAACAAAACAGTATCTTTGAAAGGACTGTTTCATCTACTTGCCTTAAAAATTTCAAATCACACAACCCACAAACTAAATCTAATTACAATATCAGGACCCTAAAATGAAAGATACCTTTGCATAAAGATCAAAATTTTTTTTAGTTCTTAGGAGAGAATTATAAACATCTATAACACAATATAAATTACATTGTTTTGCTATGCCAGGATACAGAATCTGAAACAACAGTAAATAGAAATTGCTAGGTAAAAGCAAAATGAAAACTGTAGAGCCAAATACTTTATTTTAATAACCTTGTGTTTTTAGTCCGTAAGCGAGGAACTATAGATTGAGGATCTTCAGGAGTTGTTAGCATCATAACCTGACCATCTGGAAAGAATCTCAAATACCTGCAAAAACATAATTACACAATGCAAACCTAGAAAATACATCCTTTTCCTGTCTTCTTTTCTGTTTATTTGCTTTTAAAATCATAGGATGTTACCCAGAAGGATTCAGAACTGAATTAGTAATAGCATTTGAAAACACATTTCTTCACACATAACAGAAAAAAAGAGATTGGAAATCAAGAGAGTTGTGAATATTGAAAGAGGAAGTTATGAAGAGTTATAAAGTTTTGTCACCTCTATCAAAGCAAGGTGGCTACTGTGGGATCAAAACTGACCTCAAGTTTCTCCATTCCTAGCATCCACTGAGACCAATGCAACAAAATCTGTTACAGTATCAGTACAGAATTAGCAATGTCATATGGACTTTTTCAGGTTCTGGAATCTGATTGATTTTTAAAGTACTCAAGTACTGTGCTGATGTTTGAGACTACAGCAATAGCCAGCAGGTTTGATGGTTTCTGTGAACAGCTTCCAGCCTCAGAAGGGACAGCACAATGAAACAATAAATGCTGGGAACAGCAAGATAAACAACAGCAGAAAAACAGGCTAAGGAAACAAATGGCAAGGCATTTACAGCAAGTTGAGAAAGCCCAGCCTCTTGATTTTTACAACTAATTACACATAAGCTAAACAACTAATCTTGTATAATCGCATGTATTCTCTTTGCTGAATTGTGCCATGTGTTGTATCAGAAATGAAAAGCAAAAGTTGTTTAGGGAAAGAAATCTGTTAGATGAGTATTAACTGTTGTAAGTGTTCAAGCTTTAGCCACATGACATGCTTTAAGTGAGGATGAAACATGTTTCTAAGCTCATTTCTAATTATCATAATAAATCCTATTTCTAAAACCTATTCCCAAAAAATACACATTGCTTTACACACTGTAGCAGTCCCATTCAGTTTTACAGAATGATTATTGTCTGTGATAGCCAGGGGTGGATTTAAAGAACTTAAGAGAGAGAAACATTTCACTCACTCATTGTACTACAGCTCTACCTGTAATATTCCACTTGGTGCCATGCTCTATAGAAACCATCAAGAGACTGCTCTCCTTGACGTATGTATTTTGTCTTGCTGACATATACACCTACAGAAAAAGAAGATATATGAACAAAAATTAGGAACATAAAGTATTTCTGATGAAAAAGACAATAATCTAAAACTTTTTATATGCTTTTGTTACTGAAATACATGGAAGTTTTTATTTTCATCCCTTGCACCTTTCCCTTCTCTTTGCAGATATTCTACAAATTCAAATGCACAAACAAATTCAGATTAGGTCTAACAACAACAACATCATAAACATCAAACCCACATGACTGTTTCTGTCATGACTACACACACAGTTACAACTATTTCCAAAAGTACAGCTTACCATCAAATCGAACGCGAGGCCTTTCCAAAAACATGTCCCTCCAAGACGCATATGGAACAAGTTTATTGCAGCTCCTGCCCCATATTTTCAAACAGACTTGATGCCAGATTTCAGGATCTCTAGTGGAAATGAGAAAAAAGCAAACCCCATAACTTCCCTAAAACCCTGTTTAGCTTTTATATATCAAAATAACACTCCCTTACTTAGTTTGGATGCAACTAGAAGAAACTTTCTCAAACAGAAATAGCTCCTAATTTAAAATCCTTGACTAATTTACTTAATCCTGGAGTGTTTGCAAGCCTTTTCCTCTTCCAGTGAAATTTATGAACAGTGTCATTTTCATCCAAGTACAGAACCACAACACTGCAGCACCCTGGCACTTTTCTGTGTGGCTCTATGAGGATGACAACATAACAGACCCTATTTTGGAGACCTGAAACTAATTTTCAAACAGGGTAGAGCAAGTAAAACTTTCTGCTAAATTTTTTATTACAGTAAAGTCATCTATATCACATACCATTTAGTAGTGTATTCAAAAATTGATTAGCACTGTGAGGAGCTTAACTTGAAAACATCCATGGGAAGGAAAAGTAGGACATACTTAGCGCAAAGAGAAGCTTCACTCTAGATAAATTATCTACGGTACCTGGCGCAAATGTAAAATCCTCGACAAACAAGAGATAATTGCTCCAATGATCTCAGATCCAAGTCACTTGAAACCACCCATCGGAAAATGTACATTAGTACTTCCATAGGCAATGCTAAGAAGAGAAAAGAAATCCTTGTTAGATGCAACCTGTAAATCAACAGGTTATTTATAATTCCTGGTTTGGCTTTTGACTTTCCATTAAAAATTTCCTACTTTTCACACTGTAGCCCAGTGCCAGAGAACAAAAAAAAATTAACTTAAAAGGTCACTATGGATTAGATGTGATATCCATAAAGGATCCTTTTCAGCCTACTAACTTCTGAAGCAAACGACGTAATTTTTTAAAAGTTTTCATTCTGCTATAAGCAAGTCGGTAAAAAAGATACTATAACACAGGACTGGCTGGAAAGCAGAATATAAATCTAGAAAGAGACCAACATTGCTTCTCAAAAGACACATCTCCTGAGATCATTTTAGAGTAATGTCTGCAACATCTTGTCTTTATTGGCAAAAAAAAAAAAAAAAAGCATTTTCCCAAGTGTACACTGCACCAGTTATTAAAATAAAGTAATTTTAAAACCCTATTTTCTTTATGGTTTGATTTGCTTCACTTACTTTATTTTCTTTCCTTGACCAGAACAAAGGAGATCAGGCCAAGATTTCAAAGTGCAACTGATAATTTAGGATGCAGAACAAGGCATCTGTTTTTAAGAGAGATCATAGCTCATATAGTCTCTACAATTTAGATCTCCTAAGGAAGTCTCAGGATAACTGTCCTAGAACTGAAGCACTGAAAGTCATTAACCTTCAAAAGACTTTCTAGCTTTGTTACATAGTCTTTCTGAACCTGAAAACACACTTGTTGCAAAAATCTCACACAGAATCAGATGGAATCGAGAAATGTAAAGATGCATACTCTGCACAGAACAATTGTCTCTTACTCACAGTTAAAAATTGTAATACGTATTTGCAACCAAACCAAAAGAACTGGAAGGAAAACTGGAATGCACTTACTTCAGCAAGTCCATTCCTAGAAGTTGCTACTTTTAAGGATGCCTCTGATCCTGAAAATTCTACTCAGAAATACTCCATGGAAAAAGCTTGTGTGATAAAGACAAGATCGTATGAGATCAAGATTTGTATGAGAACAAGATTTGTTTACCTAGTTGATAATTTTTTCTCCTTTGTATCTAACTATAGAAGTAAATAAAGAGATAATGTATGCATTTCTCCAAAGGTGGCTTTTGAACTAAGAAGACAAATGTTTTAATCAAGGGAAACGTCTACATAAATTCTGCCTCTCAACTCTTACAGCGTATCTTAACTCATACCTGAGATATGGGTCTGGCTGACATCAATTTCAGGCTGACAAAGTTTGACTGAAGATTCCTGAAGAGTTAACTGCTGCTGGAAATCCGTCAGGAGATCTGCCATTTTGTCATCCTCTTTGTTATCCTCAACACTAGAAAAGGGGCAATGCCAACACTAATATTGGACAAAACATACCAACAGATGTCCTCATCTTGGCATCAATCCACTGCCTTACTCTCATTCAATAGAGTTGTTTCCTGTATGTTTTTAAAGCAATCACATTTCATCATACAATAAAACAACTACAATAAAACAACTACTGAAATATTACCAAGTTCATTTAGATGTTGCTGGAATGCCTCTGACAGTAACAACTGGGGTTTTTTTCATTAAAATCCCACCCCAGCTTTTTTTTTGTATTTGAGAGTTTTTTAGTGAAGTCACTGAAGAATTTCTTAATGCTATGAAAAGACAAATCTCATCTTGCACTTTGTCTAAAATATGGCATATGCAGGAAATAAAGTGCTGTTAATGAAAAGTTGTATTTTGTAATCCTTCTCATAATGTAAGCTATTGGAAACAATTAAGGATTATTTTTCACTTTTGTGTTATTCACTAAAGAGTGATCCTTGGTGGGTTTATTCAACAGTAATGAAGGAAAACTACTTTTGTACCTATTCTGTAAATAGGCAGAAATAATAAATTTCAGGAGCCAGAACAAGATGGCAGAACAGAAACAATAAGCCTGCTACTCATCAGTAAACTTGAAGGATTACTAAGTGACAAAAGAACATTACCACATTAAAAAAAAAAAAAAATCTAAATTTAAGTTGTATGTCATAATACAATCTTCTAATAGCTGCCTGCTTGCTTACCTCAAATAACCAGAAACTACATAAAACTCCTTGAGCGCATCACAAAACACTTTTTTTCCTCTGACTTGGTATACAAGCCAATTAAGAAATCTTCCAGTCACTTTTTAATACTATTCAATTCTACTCTAAACAAGCTAATAGAATGAGCTGAGAATATAAGCAAGAACTAGCAGACCTACCAATGGGTTTTAAAGTATCATAGAGAAGACAACTATGTCTGGGCCTGTCATAATTAAGACTACAGTAAGATGTTGCACTGAACATGCCTTCCTTTATTTTGATGAGTATGATGGTCGGTCTCAGTACCTACAGGCCACACTGTAAACTGCTTTTTCAAATCTAATTGTGTAATTTGTTTTTTCTCATCAAGACTGTATGAAACACCTACAACAGTAATTCAGAAAGCACAAACACCATGACTAAAATCTCTCAAAAAAATACATCTCTACAAATACTGCTTCTAACCAGTTGAGACTACTGGTTGTTTTTCCCTCACTGCCCCATAGTGCTGGGAACAGTACAATAACATTTAAAAATTAAATAAAAATCCACAGAATTGTAGAATCATTTAGGATGGAAAAGACCTCTAAGATCATCAAGCCCAACCATTAACCCAGCACTGCTAAGTCCACCATTAACCATGTCCCTAACTGCCACATGTACACATCTTTTAAATACCTCCAGGCACGGCGACTCAACCTCTTCTCTGAGCAGCCTGTTCAAAGTGCTTGACAACCCCTTCTGCAAAGACATTTTTCCTAATATCCACTCTACAGCACACCCTGAGGCCATTTTTTCTTGTCCCATCGCTTGTTATTTGGGAGAAGAGACCAACCCCTACCTCAATACAACCTCCTTTCAGGTGGTTGTAGAGAACAGTAAGATCTCCCCTGAGCCTCCTTTTCTCCAGACTTAACACCACCTGTTCCCTCAGTTGCTCTTTGTAAGATCTGTGCTGCAGACCCTTCATAAGCTCTGCTGCCCTTCCCTGGACTCACTCCAGCCCCTCCATGTCTTGTAGCGAGGGGCCCAGAACTGGACACAGCACTCAAGGTGTGGCCTCACCAGTGCTGAGTACAGAGGGACAATCACTGCCCTGGTCCTGCTGGCCACACTACTGCTGATACAGGCCAGGATGTCACTGGCCTTCTTGGCCACCTGGGCACACACTGGCTCATGTTCAGCCAATTACCAACCAGGATCCCAGGGTCGTTTTCCAACATGCAGCTTTCCAGCCACTCTGCTCCCAGCCTGTAGCTCTGCATGAGGTTGCTGTGACTCAAGTGCAGGACCCGGAACTTGGCCTTGTTGAAACTCACACAATTGGCCCTGGCCCATTGATCCAGCCTGTCCAGATCTCTCTGCAGAGCCTTCCTACCCTCCAGAAGGACCACTCCCACCCAACTTCATGTCAGAGTTTTACTGGAGTAGAGAAAATGATGTTAAAGTAAGAAAATAATCCTATTAAAACCCAGATTTTTACATGACCATAGTGCATGATCCAGTAGTTTTCCTAGTGTACAAATGCACAGCAAAGATTTCATGCCAGCAACACATTCAGAAATGAAAATAACGGATGTAAATAAAGCACTTAGCTCATCTCGCACTGTTTATATTAAGCCAACTGCTGCATAGGAGCTGTACTGTCCTGGGGCAACAAGACTGAGCTAGTAATACCACAGGGACATGGTTGTGCTTTCCTTTTTCATTCTCCATTTTAAAACGCTTGATTTCTTGATGCAGCTAACAGCAGCACCAATGGCCGCTATGACTAAGCAAGTAATTGGGAAGCTGTTTCATAAGCTTGTCTACATTAGGCTGCGGGGGCTGTAACAGAAGTTTTGGCCCTCCTTAAACAGAAGTCTTGGGCTCAAGTTACGCCAGCTGTAAGTCACTACACATCCAATGTACTGAGGTTAGGGCTATTCTGATGCATGTAATGATGAAAGACTAGACTACTCAGATTGCAATCTTTGAGCTTCTAAATGTACTACTCTACTGAAAATGCTCTCATTTGGTTGTGTTAGCACAAGAACAGATTATTCCATTGCTTAAGTAAGATGATTATTTTGTACCATGAAGTTTTAACTAAATACTTTTTTGCCATCTCCAACTTCGTAGATGATCAAAAATCAAAACAAAGTGACTGATGTGTTTTTTTTTTTTTTAAATTAAGTAACAACGTAACTATTTGTAGTCCTTCCCCCTGAAATTAGCTAGTTCCAAACAAGCCTGTTAACTGTCTTTGAAAAATATAGAAAAGTCCTCCTTGGACTAATACATCTGTAAATGTTCTGTGAAGCAGTCTACTAACTCAGACTAGGGAAGTTTTCCAGATACTAAGAGACTTAAAACTGCATGTTACAGCAGAGTATTGATATCCTTCACAAACAAAATGTCATGTTTCAGTACTCCTATGCACTTAATTAGTAAAATTTCATACTTACCACCTCTTTCCAACTCCATCGCCATCTGGGGACCGTGTATACGTGATCTTAAACTCTATGTCAGGTACAAGCTGCATGGCTAGACGATAAAACTTGATGGCTGAAAATAAAGGTTTGATCTTCAAACACATCTGATACCCATACTAGCTTATCAAAGCAAAGACTGTTTTCAGAGAGACGGTTTCAGCTAAAAGCACTAAAAAGATGGAAAATGCCTTTGCCTAGGAAAGCTTATTTAGTCTAAACTGTTAGGTTTAAATTCAATACAGAAGAGAGAAACATTAAGTACCTATTTTCAAAACTAAAAACCTCATATACTTTTTCAGAATAAAGAGTTATCTCAGATGTGTTTCAGCTTTTACAGATATACCGTAATTACCACAAATTCAACTACAGAGTAGAAAATTGTACATTAAAACATTATGAAGTCCCGATGTTCTTTGTTGCCCAGCACTTATAAAGATTTCTCAACAAGCTGTAAAGATTTTAGACAGTAGATCCATAACTAGCCGTAAGTTAAATGAAAGAGAAAAATGATGCAGGTACCTTAAGTCCCTGGTATAGCACAGACAGGCATTCAAACATATACAACACTACAAAGGTGAGAATGATTAATAAAATATTGTTGCAATTTTAAAATTTCAACAATAGATGCAAAACATACCAATTTTTCTATGGAAACTCCTGGGAACCAAAGAAGGCACAGAAGCAAGCCACTCAACACACTGAAGGTGAGGAAAGCAGCCTTGTCACAAAACTATGGGATGTGAAGGAAGACCTGACAGTTTGGGTTTTGCACGCTTTTCTCACACACAGAGAAAATACTTCTGCCTCTAGCACTACAAAGATCCTACAAACACTGAGTAGAGAAAGAGGTTCAGGAACATCACTGTGGCAACAAACCGTTATTTAAGCTGCAGAATGTCTTTCTTCTGAGTCAGCTCTGTGAAACCTTCTTAATTTAAATGAATTGGTTGTATGTACACTAAATCTATTTTAATACCAGTATTAAAATCATGTATGCATGTATATGTTTCTTTGTGTTCCCACATCATGATACCAAGAGCAGAGGGCAATTCTTCTTCAGCTTGGCCTCTTAAAACCAAAACTCAAAAAAATCAATGAGTGTGGAGCTCAGAATTTGTCTAGTGAGTCTGAGAAACCTGAGTTTGAGGCTAGTAAGTGTTCCTATTTCCTTGAGTTCGTGTCAGGGCCAGTGATTGACAAATAGTATCGCTGGCTACTGAGGATGAGAAATACCAGCAGCCAGCTAAACAGACATCAGTCTCTTTAAACTTTAGCATTTAATCTTGCGGGCAAGGCCTCTACTGTACTTAAGCAAGAACAAGCTGCAGCACATAACTGTCTCACAAACACCAGGTACCAGCAGATTTCAGAAGCAGGCTTAGATTCTGGTGACCTGGGCCAGGTCAGCAAATAAAAGCTTGGTCTGAAAACAGATGTCCCAACATGTGCTCAGTAATATATCTGTGTCTGGCATAGGACAGAGGTCTCATAGATCTATGTGTAGAAACAGTTCAGTTCAGTTCTCCAAGACTCAAATCAAAATCAATTGAGAAAGATGAGTTCATATTCATGCAATCCAGATGTCTGAAACACTTTTGTGAATGGAACTCTGTTAGACATTACTATTTCTCTGCTGCTATGTTTAACACACAAGGAGTGCACTGAAGCAGATGAAGCCATAGATTTCATTTTATATACACAATGGTTAAATAAACTGCTTTCCTCACCTTTTTTTTTTTTACTTTACTCAGAAAGAACTTTCACAATCTACTACATGATTTCCTAAATATGTACCAGATTTTTAGTTCTGACATATTTTTTTACTGTGCATTTAATCCCATACCAAACACCCACCATATCTTAGCCTAAAGTAATTTTGCTCTGCAAAAACACGTAATAAATTAGAAACTGAGACAACTAATTTTATTAACTACAGGGGACTCGTATTTCTCTCAGTTAATATGACATATGAAACAACAACCAGAAATCCCTTGAAAAGGAAGGAAAATTGTTGGATTACACTATGTGGTGAAAGAGAGATAAGCCTGGAAGGCCAGAGAGACAGCCTCTTTCCTGGGCCCGGAGGTGACCCTGGGACTGTATCCAGGTCACCGGGGGTGGGCAGAGAGAGGTTTGTGGCTTGTGGACAAAGCTGGACCTGTGAGAAGTGAAGATTGTAGCTTGTGACCTTATAGGGTATTGTTTACCTGTTACCATAATAGGCAATGTCTGTGCACTGCTCCAGGTGATAGGGAGACACTGTGGTGAACATCTTTCCTGTTTACATGATGTCATATCCTGTTCTGTGGGGGTATTTAGGGAATTCGGACTGCGCAATAAACGATTTTGACTTTGCACCTCAAGGAGTGCGGAGTTATTGCCCACGCGTGATTACTGCAAAAAAATTCCCATGGTGGAGTGGAAATTTTGTGTTCAGCAGGTGGCTGAGTTCAGGAGCTTCCAGAGTTCTCTCAGATTTTTGTATCTTATTTTGCAGCTGCACTTTAAACACAGTGGCCAAACCCTCTGGTGGATGAGCAGGATGGCACATACATTCTGCTTCGCTTTCTTTTTCGCATGAAAGAAATAGAAAATTGGTATCTCCACTACTGACCTACAGGACTTGGAAGTTAGGACAGACTTCTTACTCTCTAGATTCTGAAAACTAAACATGAGAAAGAAAACTTTCAATTTCCATTTTTACTAGTGCTGATAGCAAGAGTGCAGGTAAGTAAACTAAGTACCTTAAATATTTATGACAAACCTCAAAGACTACCAGACTTAAACATTCACTGCAGGAATTCTTGAAAAAGCTATTTTAGCAGGATGTGTTAATTAAAAAACAAACAAAAACCCCAAAACCCAAACAGTCCCCTCAAAAAAAAAAAAAAAAGGCACCAAAAAGCCCCCACAACCAAACAACAAAGCATTCCACAGATTAAGCAGTTTTGTTCACAGTGGAACAATGAGAACTGTGAGCACAGGAAATACAGTATATTGCCTTGATTAATTATTATGCTAATTTCATGTTACAGAAAGTCACATAAAGAAGCATTCTATATGTAGAAGCAATCTAGTGCTCCATTAAATTGCAGTATTTCAAGATACTGCTATTTTGCCTGAAAGCTAGAAATTCCTTCCTTGATGTCACTTTCAGCTTTACCTCAACCTTAGAACTGTGATACAATGGTTCCTTCTATAGCATGTTCGTTTTCTTTTCTGAATAACGGAGCTCTCAAATGACTATTAGCCTGTAGTTTAAGTTCACTGGCACCATGCAGATTTGCCCATAAATTAAGAGAGTGTTAGATTTTTCTGCAATAAGGGTGCTCATTGTAGACTTCCATATTACCTTCATAAAGGGCCCCATTTCGTTCTTCTTCCACTGCCTTCAGGAAAAGTTCTTTTGCCTGCACAATAAATTACACAGAGCACTTCTTTAATTCCTTATAAATACAAGTGCAGTATCACTTGACTTAGAATTATTTTTGATCTTACCTACTGTACCCTATGACAGAGATGAACAAAATAATTCCATAAATAGAGAAGACATACTCGTGCTACAAGACATAACCGAAACTCCCAGTCAATAAACTATCTATATCCCTGCTGCTCGCCCTTTACCCACAACCTTTCAGAAAGCAGATTGCAAAGGTGACGCCAAGGCAAACATAAAGACTAGAAAAATCAGTGTAGGATTATGAAGACATTTAGTATGGAGACAATGAGACAATAACCTCTGTTGTTTCTCCAGATTTAATTCAGCATTAGCTTTTAGAATAGTTACACTGGAACAGTAATACAGACAAATAAAACCTCAAAATCATGCATCTTTTTCTGTACCTTTTCCTCTTTTGCTATCTCCTGTTTTCCCCTGGCATCAACAGACTTTAGTCCAGGTCCTCTTGACGATGCTCTGCATGGCAGAGGTTCCAACCCACTAGAACTCACACCTGGGGCAAGCTCAAACATCCACTGAGCTCTGAACATCTGGAGCTCTGCCTAAAAAACATGATTAATTCTACTTAGTATCACATATTCAGACAGTACACCTTCAGAGGAGAAATTATAAAGTACAAACACAAAAAAGAATTTCAAAACTATGCTTTACGTTTCCAAGTCTTAGATGGCTTCAATGAATTTAAGCACAGAGAGCCAGCAATTCTTTTATGGTAAATTAAAAAAAAAAGTGCACAAGTACTTGTTCAGTCTCATAAAATAACGAAAGTGCTTTTTTCTGGACTGTTCACCTCAGAAGAAAAACTGATGTTTCAAGAAGTGGTTGTTAGTACCATGGTTATGACCTAAGATTCCATAGAAAAGTGTTCTTTCCAGATGTGATCATATTTGTTCTTGTTTATGCAGAATTATAAGCAAGAAGTCAATTAGCTCTTAAAATTAAAATTTAGAAAACCTAGTTTTTTGTACACAAGCATACTAAGCTCTCTGACAATCAAGGTGGTCATTTATATAATATACACATAAGACCTTACTCTTTTCTCTTTTTAAAGTGTGGACTATGCTCTGTGAAACAAGACAAGTTACAATTCTTGCCATGCCTTTTTTTCAGCATCTTTGAAGCTACACTTTACATGTCTCTTGCAACCATCACAACTTCTGAGGAGCAACTACACAGAAATCTAGTCTTGTGAAAGAACACACTTTTCTATTACACTGCTTTTATCAGCTTTCTGGTCCAATAGAGAGTGACAACTTAAACTGGAATTTGATCCATACAGAAACTGCTGTCCAATTTCTACAGTTCTTCAAAGAAATTCCAGATCTGTCACAAACTTTCTTTTCATCTACACAGACAAGTGAAGACTGAATTTGACATTTGAAACACAATGCAAAATTTATCTCACTTTCGGAGGGGCAGATAGATTAAGTATTTGTCAGATCAACAGATGTGTGGTAACTAAATGACGATATGTGATGCAGCTTAAATCACAGCAGTATTATGTTTTTAAAAACCCACTAGCATGAGAGACGTACCTGAAGATTTGCTTCACCAGATCTTTCACTGTCATCGGTTCTTACCAAATCAGCGTGACAATCTTCTTCAGCTTCTGCCTAGTAGAGAGCAGTCAAATGTGATTATAGGGTCTGCATAAGTCCCTACAGCACATTCACAAAGCACAGCTGTCATGGACACACATTAAAAAAAAAAAATTAAGCATACTCCCCTTTTGATGATAAAAATTAACTTTAAAACTGCTGAGATCAGTTGTACTTCCCTATTAACTCAATGAAGATGGGTTTTGCACTTTAGACACGTTAATCCAACACAGATTAGTTGTGTACCACTTGAAGGCTTCCATGTTTCAACGCAATGGCATACCTGACTAAATACACTCAGTATCTACATGAAAGCATAGAGCAAAAACTTCAGTATCAAACAATAATGTACTTTGTTCCACAAATTAAAATTTAATCACTATCTTCTCATTCTAAAGATAACTAGTAGTTTTGATTTGTTTAATATTTGCAGGAGCACAAAAGTGCTTTGAATAACAATAGATACTTTATAGATACATGTGAAACTAAACAAGAAATGTATTGGAAAATAAAACAAAAAGCTAGCATGAGAGCTTGACAGCTGGTTTTATTTACAGTACAGCTGTGAGACATGTTAAACAAATAAGACCTGAAATAAGACCTTTGACTAAACTTAACATGGCTCTACGTAGGAAGTTAAGCCAGCTAGTTTAAGAGGAAAACTTAAAAATATGCAAATTAATTCTCATCATGAAATATACTGAGATTTATGGAGTCTATAGTATAACAAAGGAAAACTAATTCTGAGCATCAGTGACAAGCCACTACAATGACAACAACAGCAAGATGCCAGTAAGGGGGGGAAAAAACCCCAAAACCTCAACTAAGACATTTGTTTAAGGTTCTTCCTGCAGCTGAAGAAAACCAGTTTTTCTACCATTCTGCACTGAAATTCACATTGATAGTTCTGCAAGTAGATAATGCCAAGTGAGATTACAAGAAGGCAAACCTGACATTAAGATTATCACTACTACGTACAAAAGTTTTATCTCCCACTCCTTTCTACTGTACAGTGCTCAGAGACTTCAAGCAACATTCTGTCAGTGAGATTCTACCAAGCTCTCAAAAAGAAATCTCTACCTCCTGTACAGTCAAAGTGCAGAAATCAAAGCATTTTTGTATTCAGAAACTTTATACCATTTTTACAGCATCTGGATGTTCTGATCAAACTACAGAATACTAGCAAACATGATGGGAAGGCAACCTTTAATCTCTTTGTCTTGGTGACAAACACCTCCCCGGAGTTTGCGTATGTCTTCAGATTCCCCAACGACCACAAACTTACTGGTTTGTCATCTGTAAAAGTGTTTTCACTGATGTCTCAGATAATTTATCATTTACAATTAATAGACATGGTTGGTTGGCTGAAGATAAACAGATATTGTATCTATTTCTACATCCTTATTTTTAATTTCCATGCATTTTTAATTTCCCAGTAGAGGAAACAGGTGAGCCAGAACACTATAAAACACTAGTGGCATTAAATCTGAGCAAGGAGTAAATAACTTGGAAATTTCATGGGCTTTGATTCCAGAATTTAATTGCAGGGAGTTAATGCCCTCTGAGTTGCAACAGTTCTACCACATTATTAGCATCCAGGAATATTTTGTAGGCAAAGCAGAGCCAGCCTAAGAATGAGCTAGCTCTGAAACGGGTGTCTGTAAGTGCATTATTATGGCATTGGGCTGACAGAAATAAGGCCTAATTCTGCCTGTGCAGAGTGCAAGGCTTCTGGTTTGCAGCTGAATTATGCCCAGTCAGCTCTCCAGTCTGGGCAGAATAAGCCTGGTTTTATCTGCAAAATGCAGAAACTAGCAATTTCTAAACTGAATCAACACACTATCTCTTCTTGTGCATGAAGGCACGCCCATTAAAACCTTTAACTCCTGAACTCTGTAAACAAACTGATTTAAGTGTTGAAACTACTTAGAAGGTCAGGAAGCTGGATCAAGTTTACCTCATTCAAAAACTTTTTATTTCACTAATCTGTTTAAGTCTTGATTTTCATCCCTTCCTCTCTGTTCAACTGCCCTACTTCTTCATTTCTGAGTCCACGTCAGACATGGTAGTGGACCAACTGCATCCAAAATGTCATTTGATACTCTTTAAAACCTAAACATGCTCTCATCTCAAACCAAAAATACTATGAAGACCTGACCCACAGTCTAAAAGCTGTCAAAAACCATCATGAAAATTATTATAACCAAAGTTTTGACTTCTGTCATTACCTTCCCTATATTGTATGCATGTGTGATCTGCAATCTCTCATTTTAAAGGTTTGTCTTCTGGCAGTAGTAGCAGCCTAAGTGGCCACCCCTCTAAATTTACTGGTAAAGCAATTAATTCACATTGCTACTGCACAGGAATGAACTGGAAGACTGATGTCTGTTAATAACCTTTCCACCATTTATTTGACCTGCTGAAACCCTACGATTTTGCTAGGACAAATGAGTAAACACAGGTACTGTGAAGCGAGGACCTTCACCTGCAGACAGCTCATGAGATCACACCTATAGCACTTTGCAAAGTGTAAAAATTGGCTCCTTGCCCCACTCTGACAATACTTGTGTTGTACTTATAGTTTCTAAAATTCAGAACAGTGTGCTCTGACTGCTACTTAGTGGATAAATCTAGACTGTGCATCCTTGTGCTGCCAGGCTACCTCCTGATACAAGTCAGCTGTCCCATGGAACAGTGACTTCATCCTGATTGAAAGCAAGACATCGTAGTGTGTACTGACAGATTTGCTTGATTAATTTTCCCTGAGAAAAGCAGTAGTCTGTCAAGCCACCAAAAAAGTAACATGTCAAAATTAAACATCTGAATTAGGCTGCGACCTGTAAAAAATGAAGTCAGCTGAATAGATGTGATTCTGATTTGCTTGCAAAGCTTTAGAAATCATTTGCCAAATGCAGAACTAGTTTATTTGCACAGCTGAGTTTTGTTTTGCAATCAATAATTGCATGCTGATTTCCTCAGAGTACATTAACCACTTACTGAACTGTCTGTAACATCAGGTCCTTTAATAGTTCTGATCTTTGTTTCAGCAAAATAAAAACAAGATCAGAAACAGTAGGAAGCTGAGCACCACCAGTTGAACGGGGCTATGTGTTATGTGTGAGCCACACAGAACTCAGGGAGGAGCAAGCAGGGCAAAGCGAAACAGTGACTGTCAGCTAACATTCCTCTTGGTTTTATAAAAACATGAGAAAGTCACCCTGTTTTTCTGTAAATGTGGTAGAAGCAACACCGTGTTCAAAAATACGGCTTTTTATAACCATGGTGAGACATTTTAGGAGCTATGTGATATAAATGGTTTAACTTTGAATGATCGAGTTCTCATCATGGATACTTGAATCCATATTGAGGCGCAGTCAATAAAGCAATACTGAACCAAGGAGTATTTCTTGTATGTTAAATAACAAACTCAACTCAAGTCCCTGGCCCACGGAGCCCTTTAAATTACTGAGTGACTTTAAGCCACCACATTTTTGAGGGAAGAAAGGGAAAGGAAGGGCACGCTCCTCTGTAATGACACAGGGATTTTGTTCACGCGTTCCTACGGAAAGCTAGATCGCTCCAGAACCAAGGAGCCCCACTCAACAAAATCCTCTGCGGGAGGCGGCCGTGTCTCGCCGCGGTGGGGCGCGATCATGGCACGTTTCCCACAAGCATCACCCGGTGCCCGGGGGCGGACAGGCGGGCAGGGCAGGGCTGCCTGTCAGCAATTCGGCCAGGGGGCCGCTCCCACGCACACACCCCTTGTCCCGATCCCGCCCGGCCGTCCCTGCACGGCGGCCGAGCCCCCGCCGCCCGGGCCCGCTCACCATGCTGCCGACGCTCGGGCGGCGCTGTCCCGTCCCGGGGGCTCTGCCCCCCGGCTTGGTCCGTGTGTCCTCCCTGCCCGCGGGGGGCACTTAGCAGAGTTCTCGGTCGGAGAAGCGCACCACGCAGCGGGAGTCCCTGCGGGCCCTGCGGACGGCAGCCATCTTCCCGGCGAGCGGGGCCGGCGGCGGGAGCGGCGGGGCGCGGCCCGGGGGGACCCGCCCGGGCCG
>VZTE01005384.1:0-57171 GCA_013397775.1 Eulacestoma nigropectus | reverse complement strand
GGAGACGCGTCCGCGGTGAGTCCCGCCGGCCACGGCCGCGGGCATGGCGGGCCAGGGGACCCGCGTTCTCGTACAGCGAGGAACGGGAGCGGGGGCACTCGAGTGTACAGGGACCGTGGCTGAGGATCGGGCGCCGCCGCAGCGCGGAGGCCGGGCGGGGGCCGGGACTTGGCCTGAGTGGCGGACCCGCCATCGCACATCTGTCCCTGCCTTGGTGTGCAGCTCATGGGGCACCCCCAGAGCCCCCTCTAACAAACGCGGCAACCGCTGGGACCGCACCCGGGGGCACCCACGGCTTTGAATCGCGCCTCAGTGCTTCCTGCTAGTAATACCTTCGAGTAATTGCCAGAGCACAGGACAAGTTTTAAAAGGCGCATGCTGATTGTTTACTGTCTGCGTTTCTCAGCTGTGGCAGAGTGAGCCAGTTTCGCTTTCAGTTCCCGGCGCTTCAGCCCTTCAAACAGGAGTGGATACGTATTTAAAAGGTTCATAAGCGAAATAGTAGGTGTGAGTTGTACTTAGAAAGTAGTCTTGATATATTGAATTAAGCTTGCTTTTAAAGGCCCATCACTGGTTGATTTCTGCGGGGAAAAAAGTTATAGGTGAGGTAGAGTCTGAACAGGGTGTTACAATGTGGTGAAAATAAGGGCTTTACATTTTAGTCTTTACTATCAACACACCTTTTTCTTCAATATATTTTTGCAGTTTATGTTTGTATCCTCTAACGATGTGAATTCGTGTAGATTGTACTTTTAAATTAGATTATACATGTTGTACCTCTGCAGACTGCTAGTTGGAGACTCGTGCTCTTTTCAGGGATTTCAGTGGGACTCAGACGAAGCGGTCTGAAGGCCAAGTAAAGCAGATTTTTAAAAACAACTTCACTATTAAGTTCAAGAAGAAATAGTGCTGATTGAGTTACCCAGGGAAGACTTTATATAGGTTTTGGTTAGTGAGTTTTCATACAGGTGGATTTGTGCTTCCACAGGAGCTGGGTTAACTTCTGTGCATCCTGGCATGTTTTTTAACATGCGTTCCTCACTGAAATCTGTGTTTTCTGACTGGTTTGTTTCTTGGGGATTGTTTTGTTTGGTTGGTTTTTTGTGTTTTGGTTTTTTTATTTGGTTGGTTTTGTATTTGGAGGTTTTTTTGGGGGTTGTGGGTTTTGTATGTTTGGTTGTTTTGTTTTTGTTTTTGCCCTGCTCACTTTTATTCCTCAAAAATATTTCAATTAGTCTTTTTTGGTCACATTTGACACCAGAGCTGGAATTGCAAGGATAATTTCATACAAGTTTTTTGAAAATCAGTGGCTGTGGAAAGGAGAGGGACTTAAATTAGTATCCTCAGCAAGGAAGAAGCACTTAGGTTCACCCCTTCATCTGTTCAAGAGACATCAGACAAACAATCTATCCAGCCATTGGTGATTATTGCTAGTAGTGTTACACATCTTTAGTTTTGCTGTGGTTATCAAACGTGAAGCAAGGATGCTCCTCCACTCTTCAGTCACAGTATCCTGAAAGGGATATGTGAATGATAAGTCAGGGACAGCATAGGAGTCTGAATTATAAGACATCACATCTGTGAGGATCACAGTTTCAGAATGCTCTTGGTAGGGCAGTATGTGCTGAAAAGTCCATAAGTCCTATCTGTGTTGATTTGAAATTACTGTATGAAATTGTTTGGATATTAATAAATTTTAGATTTTCAGACTAGGAGAACATGTAAGGCTTTGTTGTTGTTTGACATTTCGGTGCCAAGGATCTGAATAAAGGCTTCTGAGTTGCCATCCAGTCACTGACCAGCTGGAGTAACGAGGTTAAAGCTTTTTAACCTGGATGCAGACCACTGAACATAGCTTTATGCTGTTCAGGTGCATAGCCTGAAAACCAGCCAAAAAGGAACTGATACTCCAAACTGCTGTTGTTACAGACAGGCTCTGTGTTCCTTGGCAAGTAGTAAAAAATGTGAGATTAGGTCTCTGATGTAAGGTGCTGAGTCCTGGTTCTCTGTTGTAATGTGTGTGTGTGTGTGTGTGTGTGTGTGGAGAGAAACAGGTACTGCTACAGGGCAGCTCCTCCTGCCTGTCTGAGACACTACCCAGTGTGTGAGATAGAGATTTAGAGACATGCTACACAATGGGTAAATTGCCAAAAGGTCTGTTAACTTCTTATTTCCTGGTCTTTGTTCCTGTATCAGTATTAATAGGGCTAGTAGGTTTAGAAGATGGAAAATAAAGGATGTTCACAACATCTTGCATCTACAGGATTGTGGCTCTGCATTGATGTCAGTTCAGAGTTCCAGTAACGTGATCCCATTACTTCTAAAATTGTAATATGGCTTTGTGAAATAAGGGAGATACAAGGCTACTACCAAAAAAAATTGTGAAAATGTGGTTAAAATACACATTACAGAAGGCAAAAGTCACAAGCCATGAATATTGCTGTCTTTTTAAGAGGTGGAAAATAAGAGAATGCAGGGACCAAACCTTCATTGCAGGAGAATTCTGTTTTATTTAAAATGTATGGTTAGTTTATGTAGAATAGATTACATTTTTTCTAAACTATAGTGGAGGAAATAGCAGCAACAGTTACATTAAACTAGAAATAAGAAGTTTTTTGCTTTATTATCCAGCAGAGATTCTGCGGATGCCCTGTCCCTGGAAGGATTCAAGGCCAGACTGGGTCAGGCTTTGAGCAACCTAGGTACTGGAAGGTGTCTCTACCCATGGCATGGGGGTTAGAACTAGAAGATTTTTAAGGTCCCTTCCAACTCAAACCATTCTATGATTTTTTTGTTCATACAGTGTCCTAGCAAAAGGTCAGATAGATAATCTGATGTAGCCACTACTTCTAGAGACTGATTCATGCTTTACTGTATTAAAATACATTTGGTCTTCCCTGACATGAATGTAATATTCTTCCTCTGAACACTTTGGTTAAGGGAATGCATATGGCTGTGCTCTCTCACATAGGATCTTATGGAAGTTCAGGATATTGGTTTAACTAATGGCAGTGTGACTTGTAAGATGGTGACTTACATGTCTAATAATTTGGCTAGGACTCATCCTCTCTTGTTGTATTGTAAAGCTTCATTTTTTCTGATAGCAGACTGTTTTCTCCAGGCCGTGAGGCTTTATCCTCTGACTTTAGCAATAGTGTCTCCCATCAGAGCTGCCTGCTGTAAGGTACCTTTAGCTTTAGCATAAGAGTGGCTTTGGGGAACATACCCAGTTACATCCAGATACAGGCTGGCTCTTTGTGCTGAGAGACCAAGACGAGTGTTTGTCTATGGCTGACAAGGACTGTCCTCTCAGAGGAGAGTGGAGTCTGCAAACAGGCAATCTCAGAAGGGTACAGAAATCAAATGGATTGTGTTCTGTGCTTTCAGACCAAAGCCTAAGTCTTGAAAACATGATTCCTGCAACTGTTCACACTGTCCTGAGTGCTCTATATTTATGCTGCCACAGAAAGAACTGGTTACACTCGGAGGAGAAAAAACACAAGAAACGCTAAGGACTGAAATGCGCTTGCAGCTAAAGTATCCTCATCATGAATAGGTACAAAACTATCAGACAGCTTGGTGATGGGACCTACGGCTCTGTACTCCTAGGGAGAAGCATTGAATCTGGAGAGCTAATAGCCATTAAAAAGTAAGTGTTTTCATACATTACTTAACAACGGATAGTCCAGGTTTTTACTTTCTAGGTCTGCATCAACTTGGTCATGCTGGTTTGAGTACTTCACATTCCATGCAGCTTTTTTGTATGGAGTTGTATTGGGGCCGCATGAAAAACTCAAGCTCCTTGTATCCTCCAAAGCCTCAGCAAGTGATAAAGAGGGTGAGAGATATAGGCTTATCGTAACAGCACTCTGCTGCTATGTGCAGTCAAACATGTTTTATGTATTATTTAGAGTATTCTGCAATGCTGCTTTGGAATCTACAGCCCTTTCACTGCTGCTTACATGGAGAATATATTTTGTAGTCTAATTTTCAATGTAATATTAACACTGCAGTGATAATTAGCACAACTGATGTCACTGTCCATTATCTGTGTCTTTTATGCTAATGCATATTGGTCTTTTCAGCTTAAGATTTTCTTGAAATTCCTTGAGAAATTAATTTGATTTCTCTGCTGCCTCAGCAGTGACCTTAGTTTGTAAATGGCTTATTTGTCCTAGCTATGGTAAGAGACAGCTGTGAAGCATTGCAGGCACCTTCCTGAAATACCAACTGTGACCCAGGAACAGACTTGTCGAGAAAGCTTTCAGTACAATGCTGTTTTGTATGAGCAGTCAATAACTGGCTTTATCAACTTTTAAATCCCCTGTGCTGAGGATATTTTGCCTGTATAAGACCTTGCTAGAGGCACCTTTGATTTTCAGTTTGCAGTTTGGGAGAAACTCAGAAAAATCAGAACGAGCCGGAAGTATTCTCTTAGCTTACATGTTCATGCCAGTCCTTTATTAAAAACAGAAGTGGCCTGGTAACTGAGTGCACAAGACAGTAACTGCAAAAACACGGCTCAAAAAAAAAATCCAGACGCCTTCATGACATGAAGGGCTTGTAGTTCTTAAACTACTCTAATTTTAAGAGCTGATTTCAAACTGGAAACTTGCTACAATAATGAGTAATACTGAATTATCATTAAAGGCAAAGGCTCAGCTCTTCAGAGAGTGCCTAACTCCCTCTGAAGTCCAGACTCTACACAGTTGAGTATTTTTTTAAGTTTTAATCTGTGATCTTCTGTGTGCATGTATGTGTGAGTCTTCATCCTATTGGTCCTAAAACATAGAGTTACATCTCAAAGAACTGAGTGGTAATCAAAATGCGTATGAACACGCATGACCATATGTTACACACAAATATTTTGTTCAGGGTTATATTCTGGTTTAGGAGAAAACTGCCACACAGTTTGTTTCTGTTAGAGCAGAGTGACTTATAAGCTTGAAGGGGAAAGCAGAATTCGACAAGCAGTTGGCATGATAGATGCACTTTGCAAGGGAAGGAGAAACATGGGGAGCAAGTGGACAGAGGAAAATGTGGAAATACAGCAAGATACTAAAATTACAGAGAAATCAAAATATAGAGAAGAGGAGCAAGAAGAATATGATAAAATTGGAGATCCAGTGAAGTGATTGGATCTTCATTTGCTTTGTTTCAAAACCTTCCTCTGAGTTGTTCATAACTGTCAAAACTACCCTTGTTCTTTTTACAGTTAGACTCTATTCCACCACATTGTTGTACCAGAAGGAAAAATAGCATGCCTGGGCTTGTTGAAGGCTCTGAATTATTTTCAGCAATATATATATATATATATATATAAATGCAATCCTGTGTTATAGTAATTATTATTTGAGTGTAATTCTATTTGAGTGTGTATTCTAATAACTCTATGTGAGTGTACCTTGTCTAGAGATGTAAAGTTTTTTGACAAAGGAGCTAACATCTTCTATTTTGTTGGAAGAACAGAATTGTTAAGATGCAGTGACACTATTGGTTCTAAGAACAGCTAATTTTTTCAATGCATTAGTCATTATTTTCCCCTCTACTTTTGTAGAATGAAGAGAAAGTTTTATTCCTGGGAGGAATGCATGAACCTTCGAGAGGTTAAGGTACTTGTTTTGTTCAGTGATTGACTTCAAATTAGACGATCGCTGTCACATTTTGGGGTTACATCAAATTCTTTGTATCTCTTCTGTCAAAAACTACTCCCAGTGTGAGCTGTGGCATATGACATTACAGTTCTCTTTCCTGACTGCATTGGAAGAGAGTGTCTGTAGTCTTACAAAAATGCTTGTTGAAATTCTGTAGTCTTACAAAAAATCGTTTTATTGTAGAGAACTGCTTCCTCCTTGCAGTGAGAGGTGTGTGAGTGAGAGCTTTCCTGTCACAACACCTGGAGCTGATTGGTGCTTGTTTTTCAGAGCTTGAGAACACGTGCCCTTTGCGCAGCATTAACTTTTATAGGTGCAATTGTTTCTCTGTAGTTGGCTTGGGAGCAGACATTTAGCATGGAATTCTGATGCCAATGAAACATTAGGAGTATGCTTTAAGGACCTCCTTAATTTATAGTCAGCACCAAAAACATGCAGAAAACCTAGGTCATTTTTCTTACAGTACGATGTAAAAATTAACTTTGAATACACTGAAAATCTAAAAAAAAAATAGCCAAGGAAGTATATATAAAGAAGGAAGACCCAAGTATGCTAGTTTTGGCTGGGGTAGAGTTAGTTTTCTTTGTAGCAGCTTCTCTGAGTCTGTGTTTTGGATTTCTGTCCAAATCAGTCTTGACAGCACAGGCATGTTTTAGTTATTGTTGAGCAGTCCTTTCACAACCTCAGGCCTTCTCTGTTTTTCATGCTTCCCTGTCAGTGAGTAGGCTGAAGGTGGGCAAAAGGCTGGGAGGGGACACAGCCAGGACAGCTGACCCCAGCTGACCAGAGGGACATCCTATATGACATTGTGCTGAGCAACAAAAGCTGGAGGAAGCAGGAGACCTTCAGAGTGATGGCATTTGATTTCCCAAGTAACCATTATATGTGATGGAGCCCTACTGTACTGGAGGCGGCTGACCACCTGCCTGCCCATGGGAAGCAATGAATGCATTCCATATTTTGCTTTGCTTGCATGCTTGGCTTTTGCTTTACCCATTAAACTCTGTATCTCAGCCTATGAGTTGTCTCACTTTCTGCCCTTCTGATTATTTTCCCCATCCCACTTGGAGGGCTGAACAAGCTCAGCTGCCCACAGAGGTTAATCCGCAGTACCAGGGAAGACTTTCCAGGGTTGTTTTTAGTCTTGACTCTAACCTGACTGTTTCCAGTGCAGGTGCAAGAAGAGTGTGAATTCTGCCGTTAAGAAATTACTTACAGAGAAAATGCAAGTGTTTTGGTGCTTACAGTGGTAGCAGATAGCTGGCTTTTGAATGACCAGCGCATTAAATTACTACATAGACTGTGTATGTATGTGGTAATACTTGGAGATCTGGCCTTTGTTTTCAGAGGTGTCTGATTATTTAAGAACCAAAGAGTTTTTGAAGTTAATTCTTCTTCAACAGTGAAATGAGTTGGGTTATTTTTTCTTTTCCACTATATTAAGACCCTTGTAAAATCCTGTTTGTATTTTCTCTTTCTAGTCTTTGAAGAAATTAAACCATGCCAATGTGGTAAAGCTGAAAGAAGTTATCAGGGAAAATGATCATCTGTATTTTGTGTTTGAATACATGAAGGAAAATCTTTATCAGTTAATGAAAGAAAGGTTTGTAACAGTATCACCCATTTCTGATACAAATTAATTACTTATGTAATGTGCTTTTAACACCCCTGTTACTGTTCAAAGGACTTTGGGTCATTTGTTTAGGCTTAGATTGCTACAGCTTAAAGCTGCAGGCTGCAGTGGGGGCTGTGGCTGTCACATTTGAGCATACTCCAGCCAGTCTAGTGAGAGTTTCCAGTGTCTCGTCCCAGATTAGTGTGGCAGGTGGGTAGGGTGTTCTTTTCAGAGATAGGAACTGTGGACTTCTAACAGCCCTCCCACTGAAGAGGCATTGGACCTAGAACTTTTGATTTCTATGTAAGTACTCCAACCGTGCTTTTTTTAAAAGAGAGTGGTAGCACCACCTCTTCTTTTATGGCTTCCTTAAATGAATTAATAAATAAAAAGTAGTTGGAACAATAATCAAGAGGTGTCAAATTTTGGATTGCTTCCAGGAATTATTTTTCCTTGCAATTTGAGCTGACATGGCCAAAGGCTGCTTGTTTCATTTGTCAGCATTCTGAATAAAATCTAGCTTTTTGATATTTGCTGGAGCATTAATAAAGTCTTAATTTTAGCCTTTGGGCTATGATAACATCCACCAGAGGATAACTGAGGGCAAAATTCCCTGCTTTGCATTGTTTCTCTCTATGGACCATAGTATCAGCCTGGCAGATGACAATAATCTTCCTTGATTTAACAAAATAAGGTTATTGTTATAATATGTGAATGCTACAAAAAATACCTTTTTAAGCATAAAAATACTTAGTATGCATGCACAGATATAGAAAACTGTAACTTAATTGGGCGCATATATATGGATGCTGATTTTTAATTATATGAAATAATGAACTTTGAAGAAATGGTTCAAGTCTATAACAGAAACTAATTATCTTTAGGAATTTCTTAGAAATGCTTGATATCCTACCTTCTTATGAAACCAAAAAGCCCAGATGTCTCTAAAAGTGTGCTGTGTGTCGTATTCTCTACAGTTTAGCTAGGCCTTGTACTTGTTAGACATTGTGTAAGTCAAACCTTTAAGAATGTGATTTATTTGCTTAATTCTTAGTTAAATTGCCAGTTTTGTGCCAAGGGACTGTAGAGGAAACAAGAATTTCTTCTGTAACTAAAAAAGATTGTAGGCAAATACAAAAAGCTGACTAGCAGTTTTATTGTCATTGCTATCTTTTATCTTTGGTTCATTAGAAAGCATAAGCTAATGTGTGAGTTTGATAATTAATAATTATTTATTCCCTTTTATTCCACAGAAACAAACTGTTCCCTGAGTCTACAGTTAGGAATATTATGTATCAGATCCTGCAAGGGCTTGCATTTATTCATAAGCATGGTAGGTTACGTTTTAGCTATAAACATTATGAATTAGAGCCAGATAGTGTTTGTGTAAGTTTTGATGAATATACTAGCAATTACATGACTAATTTTAGTAGAAGGAATGATCAAAAGAATGGCACTATATGAGAGATTCAGATTACTGAAAATACCTGTATTTTATAGGTGCCTAATACTTCAGTCTGGAGGTTTGTTCAATTCCTTGTCTGTAGATTTCCACTTTCTCAGTCTGGCAGCTGGCCACTCTCGGGCTTATTGGATATTAATGGACACATTTCTTGATAGATTTAGAGGTCCCCTGAGAGTGAGAATAAAGAAATTACTCTTTTCTCAAGGTACACACAGATACCTGAATAAAACACACATTCTCTCTAAGATACATTTAAAGTAATAAAGTCTGAGTGACAAACAGCTTTTGTTGCATGGGCTTCCAACTGATTTTTCCAACAATGATAAAAGCTAAAGCTGATGTACCAGCCAGTAGTAACAAGACCCACTTAACTAACAAAAAAAATCTCGAACACCTAATTTTAACGATAGCTTCCTCACCATGTTTTGGTGATCTCTGCAATTCTGTCTACTGGATACACTGTAGGGTCTGTTGCTGGGGAGCTCTCTGGGTTATCCCTTCTGATAAGGAAAACTGTGTTTTCCAAAATATTTTCAAGCTAATGGCTTTATTCACTCTTCTAATGGGTCTTGGATACTCATCTGAAACCAAACTATAAATTCTAGTCTGTTTCAGTGACAAATATAATATGTAAAAATAGAAGAATATTATGATTGATTTGCAAAAATCTAAGTCACCTTTTTTCAGTGAATTGTCAAATGGATCACACAGCCTTTCCGAACAGCTTTTATTGCTGTTTAACTTACTATAGCTGTGAAGACTGAACAGTTCTGTGTCAAAACTAACTGTCTTTTTCACTGACTTGCTACCACACTAGACTTATATTTCTGCCAAGATGTTGGAAATATGTAGTAAAAAACACCTGGAAATGTTTGGCAGGCCCGACAGGATGGTTGTGATGGTATTGTGGCTCACAGTGGGTGTCCCAAGATTCCTTCTGCAACAGTTTTGGAAAAAATCACATGAACTTTTTTTCCCCTCTCTGTATTTCTCTGTTCTGCTCCTGTATGGCATAGAAATGCTTGCCAAGTATACTTTTTACGTTCTTTATCCATCCAAACTTGTTGCAATGTAGGTAAAACATTATAAAATGAAGGCCTTGTTACCTTTTTAAAATCATGGCTCAGGCCTTTCACTTTGGGTAAGTAGAGAAGGGCTGTGGGAAAGAGACACAGCTGAATTAGGGATAGAAAAACATGCTGTGTGATCATCGCGTATTCACATCGTGATATGTGGTGGTTGGTTGAATTATGTTTGTTGTGCCTTAAAACTATGCGAACTGATAACCGGCTAACTGCTTAAGGGCTTAACTAAAGGGGCTGAGTTTTTGCAATAAAGGGCTCTCCTTTGCACCTGCCGGGGGACTCTGCATCATCCCTTATCACAACACAAACTCATAAGCATCTTTTTATATTTGAGCACATAACGGATTGTTCTTTTTACAAGTTTGTCATGAAATAAATTGCCTCACAAGCGTTCTGTTGGTGCATGTCTGTGTAGCAAAATACAGAAGTGATTGTACTAAATGCTAAGAACAGCATTGATTGCTCTGCCTAGTACCTTCCATAAAGAGGCAGTAGTTCAAGCTGGCACCAGGACATCAACTCAACATCCCTAGGAAGGATGCAATCTCCTGGTTAGTAGATACCTACAGCACTGTGTCTTCAATGCCGTTATATATTAATCTAACAAACAAAAGTTAATCTAGTTATACTGGACAATGTAGACACATCCTATGTGAATGTTTGGTCCATTCTCTGTGGGAGCATATTCAAAGCCATGGAAAAAGTAAGCATATTGGAGTCTCTGAAAAGGAGCTCGGAGAGCTCCTGTAAGGTACTGCAGAGGGAGCTGTGTATAGGAACGGTGGTTTCAGATGCTTGCAAGAAAGAAGCATAAGGACAAGATTTCCAGGCTAATGGTGGAAGCAAATTTCAGAGACAGTAGTCAGTGATACTCCAGCCCTCTTCTCTCATTTGTATTGAAAGAGCTCTTGCCAAACATTCGTTCATGATCAGTTTTTGCTGAATGCAGAGAGCACTAAAACCACTGAGATCCTCTTAGAGGATGATGAGTAGCTGAGTGCTTGCAGATTATGTTTTCAGGTTTAAAAAGAAGTTCAAAGTGCAAGAAAACCCCTCGTTTAAATTTGTATTCTATTTAAAATAACGTTATGTAATTGATTGATAAGTTAATTGGACAGTTTCCAATTAGAATGAAACTAGCATTAAAATGGTGTATACTTTTTTTTATGTTAGAGAAGTGTCACTTGAAAGAGAGCTGACTGAATGCTCTGAATTGTTACAAGATAGCCAACTTGTGTATACTGTTTTTCACAGTCCAACTGAACAACATTGTACTGACCAGCTCTGCTGATCACTTAAGACTTTGATGTCTGTGTGGTGCTATTCCAGCTTCAATGCTAAGAACTAAAGCAAAACAATCCAGTTGGGAAGCAAAGGTTACAGCTGTGAGTGACATTGCAATCCACATCAGTATTTCATTGGAATTTCAGGGTTCTTCCACAGGGACTTGAAACCTGAAAACCTGCTTTGCATGGGACCAGAACTTGTGAAAATTGCAGATTTTGGCTTAGCCCGAGAAATCCGATCTCGACCTCCTTACACCGATTATGTATCCACAAGATGGTAAGTGCTCGTACTCAGTTACATTGTAGGAACTTGCAATCAGCACTTTAAAATAGTACAGTACTGAATTTGTGCTGATTGTTATACCACTTTTGATGCCTCCTCTTTAGGAAACTTCTGTTTAAGCTTGGCATAATTTGAAAAGCTTCTGTTAGTGCAAGACAGTTTACAGATAGCAGCAGCACAGGAGCAGAGAGGGAGCATGCTCGGATTGCTGCATGTCAGGAAGGTATAAGAGTTTACAGAAGCTTATGCAGTTTTAATCAAAAAAAGAAGTCTGTGTACAAGAGAGGAGAGGAGGTTTTTAAAGGATGTTTGCTCTTAATAGCAAAGAATGAGGAGGTGAGTGATTTTGTGTATGTTTGAATTGTGTTGATTGTTGTGATTTCCTTTTCTTTCTTCCGTTTACAGGTACAGGGCTCCTGAAGTCCTTCTGAGATCCACCTGCTATAGTTCTCCAATAGATATTTGGGCTGTTGGTTGCATAATGGCAGAAGTTTACACACTGAGACCTCTCTTCCCAGGCGCCAGTGAAATTGATACTATATTCAAAATTTGCCAAGTCTTAGGGACCCCAAAAAAGGTAACTGAAGTGATGTTCCACACTGCAGTAATCCTGGAGCTTTTCTACAGTACACAATGGCACGGTAGCAGTAAGCATAAAAATAATAAATTTTCCTGCTTACTGCTAATTTGTGGTATTGATCTCAGATATAATAAACTAAATTAAAACTTACGTTCTGTGCAGTAAGCATTATGTAATTATGCTGTTAAAGGTGACACACAGAGGAGGAGAAACAGACCCCTGAACAGCAAATGAAGTCCTTAGACTGTGATTTCATTAGGTGGGAATTTAATTTTCTCTTGTACATTGCATATAAACCTATGGTTTAAGAGGCTAAAAATTGGCATGATGGCAAGATTCCTATTTCCTGGTTCCATTTGTGCCCTTGACTCTGTCGGATGTACAGCAAGACTCACCTCTCACCAGAGGTTTGAGGTGAAGATTTTTAGTGAAATGTTCAATATAAGTCCAGAGCAAGCTGGCCACAGTCTATTACTGGTAGACAATATCCTAGAGTGCTTAGGCACTGATACTTTACAGCTTAACCTTTTTTTGTGTTTGGAAATCTCATTCTTTCAGAACGACTGGCCTGAAGGCTACCAACTTTCAGCTTCCATGAATTTTCGCTGGCCTCAGTGTGTACCTAACAACCTAAAAACTCTCATACCTAATGCTAGCAGTGAAGCAGTGCAGCTCATGAGAGACATGCTGCAGTGGGACCCCAAAAAGCGGCCAACGGCTACTCAGGTTTGATTTTGTTTCCTTTTTCTCATGTCTGCTTGTGAGTTTTTTCTTTTACTGCAAGGAACAGTCATTTGGCAGTTGCTCAGGGGTGCAATTCTTAGAAGGGAGAAAAGGAGAATCCAAGAACAATTTGCAAGACAAAGGAGGGTAATTAAGAGAGAGTAATCAATCTTTTGCATGAAACATAAACCACTTGGGGTGTGTGCTCAATGATCAAAGGTGTGACTGCAGCATGTAAATACACTTGAATTAAGTGTAACCCAGTCACTGAATAGCAGCAGAGTGAAGGTGGGATGTATGGCTGAAGACTGTGATGCTGTTCTTTCATTGCTGTTCGCCACAGAATGACTGGAATCTGGTTCAACCACCTTGCCCTAGGCAACCTGTGCCAGTGCTCAGTTATTCTCAGAGTGAAAAAGTGTTTCTTGATGTTCAGAGGGAGCTTCCTGTGTTTCAGTTTGTGCCCATTGTCACTGGGCACCCCTGAAAAGAGACTTGCTCCGTCTTCTTTGCACTTTCCCTTCTGGTTTTTTGCATACTTTGATAAGATCCTCAAGAACCTTCTCCAGGCTGAACAGTCCCAGCTCTCTGTCTTTCCTCACATGTGAGATGCTCCAGTCCTTTACCACCTTTGTGGCCCTTTGCTGGACTCTCTCCATTATGTCCATCTCTCTCTTCTGCTAGGGAGGCAAAAACTGGATACAGCACTCCTGGCATGGTGTCACCTGTGCTGAGCAGAGGGGAAGGATCACCACTCAGGATCACCACTCTCAATCTGCTGGCAACACTCCTGCTCAGGCAGCCCAGGAATTAGTCTTATTTGCAGCAAGGGCGTATTTGGTAGATCATCCATGTTCAACTTGGTGTCTACCAGGTCCTTTCCTGCAAAGCTGATTTCCAGGCGGTTGACCCCAGCACATACTAGTGCATGTGGTTATTCTTTCCCAAGTGCAAGACCTGGTATTTACCCTTGTTAACTTGCTGAGGTTCCTGTCAGCCCATTTCACCAGCCTGCCGAAGTCCCACAGGATGGCCGCTCAACCAACCGGTCTGTCAGCCTCTCCTTCCACTTGTCTTATCCGCAGACTTCCTGAGGGTGCACTCTGCACCACCAGTGATGTCATGAATGGAGGTGTTGAACAGTATTTGCCCCAATATCAACCTGTGGGGAGCACAGATACTTCCTGGCCTCCAGCCAAGACTTTGTTCCACTGATCGCCACCCTTTGGGCCTGGCCTTTCAGCCAGCTCTCAGTCCACCTTGCTCTCTGTTCCTCCAGCCCAGTGTTGCCTGGATAAGGCTAGCTTTTGCAGGGCAGCCTCAGCTCAAGTGCACTGCAGATATGTTCCAGCATCTTGTACATAAGCATTGCCCAAGTCATCAGTATTGCACATATAGGTGGTGGTAGCCATTAGTTTCGGATAGTACTCAATTAAATGAGCAGGGCACCTTTTGGAAAACAGATGTGATTCTGGGTTCAAATCTGATTTGACTTCAAGGGCCATAGTTGAACCTTTGTGATTTAATTAGACCTTCAGTAAAAATTGCAATAAAAAGGTTGAAATCTAATTAAAACACTTAAAAAGTGAAATAGATTAAGAACTCTCAAAGGTATTGAAAAACAAAAAAATACTGACTGCAACAGTATGAAGAGCATTAACAAATGTTTTACAGTAAAATACAAATAGACTGAGGAATCTGAGCTTTTAGAAGCTTTTTGCAGTAAGAGGTCTTTGGGAAGGGAAGATGAGTATGCCTGAAACAGCAAGGTAGGCAGATTAATTGCCTTTAGTGACAGCTCCTTAATTATTTCTAAGGCAGGATAAGAGTACTTTTACTAACTTGTCTGTCAGAAAAGACAGAGCCTAATTTTCATAAGGGATGTATTTCTTTCACTTAATTCCATCTTAGAAATGGAGAATGGAAGAGATGGGCTGTCTCTTGGGGTCATTGAGTTTTGCTGGCTGAATCTGTAATGATGGGGGGGATGTGTTTGCACATGCACACATTCAGAGACAGCACATAATGAAACATGCCTCTAGATGCCATATATTTGGTTAAATATCTTAATTCTGCAGAACCTTTCCTTCTGTACTAGTCCACAGAGGATTTGATAACTCAGTATCTCTTGAAACTTCTCTACTATTGTAGCATTTTTTGAAGTGGATTGTGCTCACTAGAATCTAGTGTTGAGAGATGGTCTTCTGTTTCCTACCCCAGAAAAAAAGGAAATTAAATTTGTACTGACACATAGGACTGGGATAAATGAAAAACTTTGGTTTTCTAAGCTTAACGTCTTTATTACTTTTTAGGCACTTCGATACTCATACTTCCAGGTTGGGCATGCCCTGGGCATTCAGGAACTGGGAAAACAAAAGGAACTGCATAATAAATCATCTCTGCATATTAAGCCTGTCCCCCCAGCACAGCCCCCTCTGAAACCTCATGCCCGAATATCATCAAGGCCTTTTCAGCAAAGCCAGTCTTCCCAGCACGTGGTGTATGCATGTAAGCCAGACAACTCTGGGGCTGAGCACACTAACTACTTACAGGAGGACAAGTGTAACCAGGTTCTTCTGCCTGCAATTCACAATAAGGTTCCTCAGCAGGTAAAGGTCCATCTAGCATAAGATGAGCTTTCTGATATACTGCCTGGTTTTTTTCCTTGTGTTTCTTTTCCTTGTTCTCTTTCAAGCTTCTTGTACTTTACTAAAAGGGTAGTGAGTGGAAATAAAAAATGGTTACGACTTTCTGCTAGAAACTGGAAGTTACTCTATTGAAATCTAAATCCAGTTGTTGTAAAACAAGCAAGTCAGTTTCTCATTTTAGAGCCATTTTGTACTTCTCTTTGCTGAAAAGCACCACTTACAGGATGACACTGATTTCATATGAGTAAAAAGGATGTACAGTGTTCAAAATATTAATGGGATTGATGCCAGAGAAAAAAGTAATAAGCTAAATAGTACTGAAATGAGGGAAAGGAGGCTGTTGCCTTCATCCATTTAAGGCATCCAATTTATTGACTGGGAATAATAGTCCCTCTGGTCTTCCATACTGGACATGGAAACCAACAGATTGCTCTTTCAGCATGAGAATGTACCCTTTCTGTTGACCGACAAGGAGACAGGATTCATAAGATAGATGACGAGAGCAGACAGTGTGAATGCTGCTGCCAAGGATCAGTCGTAAGTTGGGTCTGTACTGGCCAGTGTCACACAAGGTCAAAATGTACTGCTGAGCCTGAATGACTGGAGAGACACAAATTCGTACCTGTGCTGTCCTGCAAGAGAAAAAATTTTTTAAAATGTCTAGACACAGGCTTGTGGAAACATAAGCGTTCATGCAGTTTCATACTCCCAGCATGGGTCTAGAAGTAAAAATTGAGCATAAAGTAATGGTTTGGGAGGTGCACACAGAAACATGAATAGAATTGGAATTGAGACTTAAGAGATTTCTTCTTTTGTCAGTTCAAGACACTTTATTACAGGATGAAATGCAGAAGATAAGTAATAATGTTGGCAGGCTACAGATTGTGTTCTTAGCACGTTTAATGGAAGATGAAGATTGTGTTGTTACAGCTCTATTACCACTATTACTCTTTGAGATAGAGGAAAAAAAATCTTCTTTGTTTATGGTCTAAGCAAATGGGTTTGTTTCTTTTCAATCTTTATGACAGAAAACATCTGCTGGGTCTGAGAATATAAATGGTGAACTTAAACCAAAACCAAGGCGAAGATGGGGACATCTCCCCAGGACAGTTAAGAGTTCTGAAGACTGGGATGACTTGGAAGACCATGATTTCAGCTCTTCCATCATGAGAATGGACTTGAAAAACAAGAAGAGGCAGAACGATGAAACTCTTTGTAGGTAAGGGGTATTTTATGTGCATGTGCTATTTAGTCTATTTCTTTGGCCTTTTCCTCTTTCTTAGTACTGTTGCTCTTCATGCTTTCTTTGTATCTAGAAATGTATACCTATACAATTTTGTGTTCTTTTTTTTTTCCCCACTGAAAAAATTGGCTTAAGTCCCTCCAAGTTAATCTTTGAACCTATACTTTCGATTTTACATGTGGACAATTTTGACATACTCCACACATATAAACTGTTTTGGACAACTCTAAGCTGCAATTTCCATGGATGGTATACAGAAGAGAGAAAGAAAGACTGATTTATAAAAACTTAAAAAGCAGTATATAAGGGAACTAGAAGTACAAATTTGATTTTCAGGGGCACTTGTATGACTTCAGATTGATAATAGTGCCTGTTGTCTGTGTGCTTTTGGTGTAGCAAACACAGCAGAAGGAAATGATTCCTGGAGATGAGATGGAGTTGAGAAAGCCGACTGTGAATAAACATGTGCTATAAGAATTGGAATATGTGTACCAATTTTTGAATTACAGATTTGAAAGCATTTTGGACCTGAGGCCTTCAGATGCTGTAGGCTCTGGCAGCAATGCACGAACTTCCCATGCAACCTTTTTGCGGCAGGACACTCCCACATTGAGAGTTTCTGCAGCAAAGCAACACTACTTAAACCATTCTAGGTATCGACCTGGTTAGTAAAACATACTTTCCTTTTCTTCCTGCAATTCCAACAGCAGTATGAAATAGTCGTTGATACATTAGGTGTTATCCTTTGACCTTGCGGAGGGGGTGTACTGCTTTAAAGGACGTGAGGAGAGAAAGAGCTTTGCTAATGTAGATGGCCACGACACAAACTACATTCTAGCAGTCTAGCAACTGAGAAGTGCTGCTTACAAACAAGGGGACAGGATTGTTGGTACTTCTTCCTGCTGATGGATACTTTTATACTTGGAAGTGCATTAGAAAATGTCTATATATGTGCTAAACTATTCCCTGTCTCCCTAAAAAATATAAGACTGGTCTTCTAGACTGCAAAAGAAAGTGCTGTGTGTTTACCTCATGGGTGTATAGTACCATGTATGACAGGCTAACTAGTAGTGGGAATATGCTTTGCTGTAGTTTGGAGTTAAGTAAAATGCAGATCCATGTCTCTATAGAGAATTACACGCCTGTCTTCTTGATAACCTCTGCATAATAACTGCTATACTGAGACCAGTACTGGGGCAGGATGAAGTACAGGAGGCAGACAGCATATCTGCTAGTATTTAAAATGACCTGAATATAAGTGTATTGTATCTCATAATTTCTATGCATAAAGGTAGTGTTAGCTATTTATTCACTTGTAGTACTAATACATCAAAATTAATTAAGTAAACTAGAATGTATTGTGACAGCAAACTCAGTCTTTTTCCTGAATCAATTAATTGACTTTCAAATTGTCTAACTTATGTAGTTTTGGTAGCTAAAACTTGTTTTACTAGGGGAGGCTGTATAACATTGATCCCAAGCCTGCTTTAGCATTTTCATAAATTGTGAGTGCATCCTTGAATGTTAGATACCCTGCTTAAATACGAGATCTATGTTAAATACAAATAATAGGTGACATCTGAACTGTACTGCAAACTGTTGGCATAATCTGTGGTTTCAGTAGAGACACCAAAGACGAGTACAGTACTATGAGAAATGGAATTGTCATTACTGCCTCTCAGGTTATGTTGTCACTGTTAGACTTTTATAGGAAGCATGGATTTCATGCACATAGCAAGGTTCACCTTCTGTGACTTGAGAATATTTGTGGCCTTGATGTAGGGATCCTGTCCTATGATACAAGCAGCCATTAATGCTAGTGGAACTACATACATTGTGATGTTTGCAATTATGGCCTGTGACTAGTTACAGCATTCCTGTATTATGAGAGGATGGGGAGTGACCCAGAGAGTTACTGAGAGGGAGAGGTTTTGGTTAAGTTGAACCAGACATCTGCTCTAAGACTGTGCACCAGGTGGAATGCACGCAGACCTGTGTGGCAACAGGGATTTTAATGAAGTAATCTTTGCATTTTTGCAATATAGGAATAAGCACAAGGAATAGCATAGTCTCCACTTCAAACAAAGAGTCTGTTCCATCTCATCCCTGGCCCAGTACTGGTTTGTCTGGGAAAACTTCCGGTTTGGGAGGAAGTACTACCAACAGGATGAATTCAGGTAAGAAAGTGTGCTAAGACTCTGAGAAACGACAGTAAGTGATGTCTCTGCAGTTCCCCACTGGTGTATTTTGGAGTCATCCATTCCCAAAACATTGTCAGCTCCTAAGATACCAGCTACCCTGTCTTTTCTTTGTGTTAAAATCAGTTAAGAGCACTCTTCTTTGGGAGACTGCCTTAAACTGAAACATAGTAATTTCTTCTAATGAAACCTCACAAGTATGAAGTACCCCATGCACAGAAGGCTGGACAGCTTAGGTCTGTCCAACCTGAAATACTTCATCTTGCTTTCAGTTTCTGTCTTCAGTTTTTTTTAAGTCATATTTTCTGGTTTCCAAATTATTTCAGTCCACCTGGTGTATACATGGCTGTCATTACAGGAGGAAGCCAGTATAAATTGAACTAGCCATATACCCCACTCTCGTTACATGAACAAAGCAAAGAAAACCTATCATTATGTCTTTTAATTGATGTTGTTTAAAATAATGTAATAATTGTAGTTTAGAAAATTCAGACCAAAAGCAAAACTCTTCAATTTTTCTTCTTCAGGTTTTTTTTTGGCATTTGGTATTTCAGGTATTTAATCACTGTTGTTTGAGTTGAAGTAATTAATTTGTAGATTATTACATTAGATTTTGTCAGATACACTTAAACATGTTGATGTTTCTAGACTATATCTATGTATTTCCTCTCTAAACTGTGGCTTCAGGTTTTCATGTGATACTGTTCTGCAGTGCCATACTTCTTTTGCATATGTTTTGAAAGTATTTTATTGCCAAAGTTTGTGTTGAATCTTGGCCCAAAGAAACATTTTGGGCCTCTAGAAACTCAGGTTAAATAAAAAAACAACCCAACTTAAAATTTTGGATATAATTTAATCAGAAAATAGTTCTTTAAAGACTCAGGATGGGACGACACTGTAAACAGCTAAATTACATGAGAACCTTTAGATACGTAGCACGTCTCCTTCCTGGCTCTTCTAGAAGTTTTTGCTTCTTTTGTAGCAGCATAGGATGTAATTAGATTTTTCTCTTTTTTATTTATTACCATCATTTCCCACAGTGGGCTTTGCCACTGCTCTAGTACAGCGTAGGCGCATGTGCAATGGCTCTGGTCTGTGCATGATATTTTGTTTAGTGTCCATCTGTGCTACAGCTCTAGACTGTTTTGTTCCATTTCTATGGCTTATCCTGCAGGTCAGTCAAATCTGTTGCTGCTCATCTTAAGGACAAGTTGTGTAACTGGCTTTCAAAATCTGAAATGTGAATCTGTACCAGATTTTTAAGTTGTGCTCTCATGGGCTTCAGTAAGAGCTTTGTGTAGCACCAGAGCCCCAGACTTACTACATAGAAATCAAGAGTCAATATATTCCTAGCTGAAATGGTTGCTGAAAGTCAAACAAGATAATTCCAACTGAATGTGAAGTTTTGGAAACTTTGAGAAACCTTGAAAAAGCTGAGATGTCAGGAAGAATTGCCACTCTCCCTGACACGTACAATTTGTAACTGTTTTCCATTCATCTGTAATGCAGTCTGATGCTGCCAGTCTCTTGAATGCAGGTATATATAGAGGAGCTGTGGATTTCTAGTGTCTTCAGTTGATCAGTCCATGATCAGTCTTGGTCTTGAACATGACCCCTCAGGGCACACCTTTGTCATCTGTTGGTAGCATGGGAGATCCATTGTGTTCAGGTGTTCCTTGCCATTTCTTTCAGGGCCCATAGGATCAAGTGGTCTAACAGGTGCTTATGTCCCTTCGTTTCTGAAGAAGGAAGTAGGTTCTGCTGGGCAGAGGGTTCAGTTAGCACCAGTTGTGGATCCATCTTCTGGTAAGTACAGTACCAGTGTTCTCTTCGTCAGTACTCCAGTAATGCTGTATGTATGCAGCACTGAACTACTTACCTTTGCTTTATTTTATTTGTCAATATATGACTGACTGGAAGTATTGTTTGTAACCTTTCCTTCATATGGAGAAAGACTTCATTTATGTTTACTTTTTTAAATTAAATATATGGGTTTATCTACAGCCTATTTCAGTGGGACCTAGAGGTTGGTATGAGAGCTGGCACAGAATTTACCCTTGTCAAATCAGTGATGTAAATAGTCTTTGTTTGCTGAGGTTTTAGGGATTGGATGCACTGTTGTTTCACATCAGCAAACTCTGTTAAAAAAGAAGGCTTATTTCCTGAAGAAGTAACTGGACCTGCACCCAGTTGTTGTACAGTGTGGATAATAGCTCTCACTGAACCTTTATATCACAGAATTTTTTGTCCTTTAGATTTTGCTTCTCTGACATCAGTCAGACCCCTTCTTGGATTGCCATCGTTCAGTTCACCTACCAAGAGCTCACCGAGGTTAATACCTCTCCCGCCGGCAGCGGAGCCGATCCATGGGCGCGTTGACTGGTCTGCGAAGTACGGCACTCACCGGTGACCTGTGGAAATACTCTCTGACCAGTGCGTGCTTCCTAGGAAATGGTGGCCGACGTGAGACCATTTCAGACTGGTTTATATACCTGTATATTTAAAAGAAGCAGATCTGCCATGAATGAGACATTTTTGAAGGGGTTTTTTACTTACTTGCATCAATTTGAATGCAATCTTGTACCTTTTTGTATAAAAATGTTTTGTTATATACTTGGGTCCAGTTATTTTCATAAAAGTGATACATTTTGTATATAAGGCTTAGGGAATTTGGCAGTTTTATACAGCAAATTTTTATAATGAACTTTTAAAAAATTTAACTTTTTTGTTAGATTCAACTTTTTTATAGAAGTGGATAAAAAAAAGGTGGTGCAATATTGCAGTGAAGAAGTACTGAGGAAGGGGCATTCATTAGACATTTTCTAAAGTCTATATGCTAATTGAGGCTGTGTAATTTCAGTGTTGCCATGTCTCAGTGCCACACTTCTGTTGTCCTGTGCTCATTTGCTTCGTACTGACATCAGAGGAGTGACTTAACAGTCTACACTCTCCTTTACAGTCACTGAGAGACTGCTGAATGTTAGTGAGAGGCACCTTTTTTTAAATTTATTTTTTGCCTTTAAAAGGTTTTTTGTTGGACTGCTATCCAAATTTACCAAATCTGAGGACTCTTGTTTGGTGAAGGGTAAATATTCTTCTGTAAATCCATTTTCTGACACAGTGTTCCTTTTTCCTGCTTTAAAGTTGTTCTTTGGCATTGTTCTCTATGAAGTAGAATGTGGACCTACCTCTGTTAAATTCATTTAAATGTTCTAATGATTTCTGAGGAGAAAAAGCAGATTCTGTTTCTTCTTCTTCATTTGTTGTGCATGTAAGATCTGAAGACATATTAAAGACCGTATTAACAATTAATAGTAAATTAATAAAATTAATAAAACTGGTTTCAGAGTAACAAAATATTAATGATATGCCAGCAACAGAGTTTAAGGAAACAAGATCTATACAGCTGACTTAACTTTTCACAACTGTTTAAAATCACTGCTGTTTTAAATCACTTAAGAGGGAAAAAAGCCCAAAAAACCAAAACAACCCAGAGGAAATGAGTCAGTCTAAGCTTACTTATGTTTATACTCAGTTCTTCTTCACTCAATACTTCATTTAGCATGTGAAGAATATGTCAGCTTCCATAAATTAGGCCCAGAGGCTCTGCAGGGAAAAATGGGATCTTATGTGGTCCTGTTAAGAAAATGTTGTAAAACTCTGGTTGATTTCACAGAAATTGATACAGTTCTTTGAAGAGCAGTTTACCACAGTTTATAAGACAGTATGATTTATATCAAGTTACAGAGAAAAGAAAGTAGCCCCATAATCTGTTTTAGTTCTGTTCTGGAAAGGAGTGCCAGAGTCCAGCCATCAGCAGCAGATTAACTTGGATCACAGCCAGCATTTGTCTGTTCCTGCACCTCCTTCTACAGAAGAAAGGTAACACTGTTCAGTGCTGTGGGAGAACACCTTCCATAGCTGTGTTCTGGAGCAGTGCCACCAAAGCTGAAGTGTGCTGAGAGAATGCATCTTCCTGCAGGAGTGTGCAGAAATGATCATCTTTCTGAGCTCATTGTGTGATCAGCTCAGGCCAATGGTTTATTTATGAGACTTCAGCCTAAAGGGATCAGAGCAGGTGCAGTTCTCAGCTCCCAGCCATTCCACAGGAACTGATTGGCTTGTGTGTCAGTGAGATCCTCTCCGTGGGATCTGCCGGCACACACGAGGGGCAGCTGTTGTGGACTTGAGACTGAGAGCAGATTCTGGCCTTTATAGTGCTTCCTGTGGAGAACGTGTGGGATTTCAAGGAAACCGTACCCTAGGGTAGGCTGCTGGCTCAGTGCTACAGGGGGAACCATGAGGAGCACTGGTCACCGTTCGCTTTTATGGGTTCAGTCCACAGTGAGACAGTACAAGACAAAGAGGGAGCAAAAGTGTGCATATAAGACTTACACATGCCAAAGACATCTTCTGTGTCCCACTGCTCTGTTATCTGGGCATAGCAAGTACTCACTCCAAACCATACCTAACTGCTTTCGCAGCAGTGATGCCAATGTTTAGCAGTAACGTAAAGCAGCCATTTGATTTCTGAAGCACACACTGATAGGTGTCTGTGGGTAAGTGGAAAGGGAAATATGTATATTTGTGTTAGAACTGGAAAGATAGTTGTTTCTCTTGCTGGAAATAAATACCTGTATTTATGTCTACATACCATTTAATTTATTTTCTCACTGGGTAATTTGTCTTAAGAATGAGCACCCTGAACCTATCCTGGTATCCCTAGACTTAAGTAGGCAATTTAAATAGTCTGGTCTGTACACTTAGTTCCTCCGAGTGGAAGGAGACAGGTCGTGAGAACAGGTGGCTGAGGCTTGGATTCATCACACCTAAGCGTTGAGCTCCTTTGTTGTGAGGTGACTCACCCCTGGTGAGTGAGAATCTCAAAAGAAACCTGTCTCATTTGAGAACATAAAAACACTCTGGAGATACCCAAGTCTCTCCACTAAGGAGGAGGGGACAACTCTGTGAAATTGAAGTAACACAGGATGAATCTGAACCTGGCCTGTAATCTCCAAACCTATATCAGACCTTCAGTAATATTTTTGACTATAGCATTCAGGCTTTAGTCAGTCCATGAAAAAGATTAAAAAAGAAGTTGTACTTTTAATTTTTTTTTTTTATATATCTTCTCCTTTCCTAAATTAAAGCCTTTTATTTGGGGGGAAAAAGCTAATAATCTTGCATTCAAAATCACCACTAGTTTTCACTTAGTGAGACAGAAAATTGGCTATATATAATGGCTGTATCCTTTTCTCAAGCAAATTCTTACTGAAGTTGGAAAAGTTCTTTCTGAGCAGGACAGAGGTGAGTTTATGTATTTTACCATGCTGTCTCTGTGCAATACAGATATGGAAAATATGAAGGTCCTTATATATTGAAATCTGGACAAGCAGCATATCTGAGAATTTATGATATGTAACCTACTACCTTGTGCTTTAATATTTAGCAGCATCTTAGTGGAAATTGTTTTTAGAATTGTACTGTTTACATTTTCTCAGGCTTAGGCTTAACATGTAATAATAATGACCATTGGAAATAAAGGAGTCTGACAGTGGATCATTCATCTCTGTAATCCAGGTTTTCCTAAAAGTAGTGTGTAAGTGCCATGATGTTAGCAAAAAAAAAAAAAAAAGCCAGAAAACCCACTCCCATGGTGTTCCTGTATCTGATATGGATGTTGATATGAGCAGGATGTTCCATAATGTGAGGAAAACATGTACTGAAGAAACATTTTAGAACTTAATATGGAAGGAGGGGTAGAATTGTCACTGAGGGGAGAAATAATGGTTCTGTTTATTCAGTGGTTTTGTTCAGAAACATTCTCAATGCTTGTTTCATTCCTTCTGTGTCAAATGTCCTGCCCAGAATAAAGTTACTCTTGAAGAAGTACTGACTGACTGACCTGCTCTTTTATTCAGTTTTTAATGAAAGCACTTTAGTTTGCCTTTTGTTTGGTTGTTTTTTTGTAGTTGCAATTCAGTTTTTTAATAAGCTTCTTGGAGGGGCACTGCACATTCACTGACCACGTGGTTCGAGTCTAAGCATGTAATTTCTGCATATAATGTGAGATCCATGTAAAGCTGATCGCTGAGTCCTTCCTTGGATGTCAGTTCCTCTGAAACTACCTGCAAGACTGAATTATAACATGCATAACACTTTCAGGAGGACAGGCAGCTAAACTAGATTATTGTGGGTCCCTCCCAAAGGAAAATACTCTATTCTATTCTATTCTATTCTATTCTATTCTATTCTATTCTATTCTATTCTATTCTATTCTCAGTGTTTTGTGTCACGTCTTTAGCCTTCTCCCCTGGCTTTCAAGGCAGTAGAAGCTGAAGACAGTTTATAACTTACAAGCCCAGCTCTTTTGTTAGCTGTTTGAGTGTGCTGTAAACCACTTGCACAAGTGAAGAACTAGGTGAAAAATACATTTACATGTGCAAGGATTCTAATTTTACCTGAGGGGTGTGTGTTTCATGTGCGGAGCTCACGGATTCGTAGGTGACTGGGGAATTGAAGTTGGAGAAGCGATAAAGTGAAATAAAATACCGGATTTGCATACACACACCTTCACTGCGAGGAATGTGCATAAGAGGCACAAAACAATGGCAGACTGCCCCATGCAGCGCCTCACTTGGATGTGTCTGCAGTCTTGGAAGCTTGACTACCCTACGTTCTCCTACAAATGGACCTTGAGCTTGTTTGGAGGTTCTAGCAGGGGAGCGCAGCTACCGTATACCCTTGACCGATGAACGGTACCGTCTCTATCGGGGAGGTCGTCCTCTTCGACCGAGCGCGCAGCTTCGGGAGGGACGCACATGGAGCGTTGAGGGAGGAAGGGGACACCCGCCTAGCCAGCCAGATCAGCCGAATCAACCCTGGCGATCAATGGGGTGACAGATGTCGCAGCCAGATCGCCCTCACATCCAGACATGCAATGAGCACACGCAGGTATTTATGGCTCAACAGCGCCGGTTCTCTTTACCTCACGGTTCGTAACTGCCGCCGAGAATCCAGCGGCACAGCGCACGGAATCTTCACTTTGCAGCACGACAACCTTCCGAGATAAACCAGTTCTTAACGCAGTTTAAAAGTTCTAGCGAAATTCTCAGGGGTGAGAGTTCTTTTCAGCAGGCTTTGCAAAGAATGCAAATATACGGCTTCCTATTGGCGGCTGCTCCGCTCGTCACCGCCCCGTGCCCTGCGCGGGGAGGGCCCGGCGGCGGTCGCGGCTGCAGGCGGGGCAGGCGGGAGTGTTGTGCGCTGCGGCGCCGTGTGCTCGCTCGGCATCACCGCTTTAACCCTCCGTGTGTGTGAGTAGTGTGGGCCCCCGGGATTTCTCTCTTCCTGTTCCCCCCGCCAACCAGTGTCCGGGGCTCGCTTGGCTCAGGTGAGGCGAGGAGCCGGGAGTCTGTGCCGGGCTCAGGCCCGAGCCATGGATCCGCTCCCGGTCAAGGGCTCCCCGTGTCACAACACGGACCGCTCGTCATCTCGTGTCTGCCAAAAGCTTGTCCCCAGGAGGGGTGGGAGCTGATGGCCCCGGGGGCTGCTGCCTGTCAGACGCTGAGCACGGGACGTGCCCCTGGGCTGGTGTTGCGGGTGCACAGTGGAACCGCTGTTCGGCTGCTGAATGCAGGCAGGGAAAACCGGGCCCTAGAGTCCTGGATCTGCGGGACGTGCGAGGCACAGCTGGTCCCCGGCCCTCTTCACCGATGTTCTTCTGGTCCGTGTTCTCCTAGCGTGGGAGCGATTGCTTCTTGCACTGATATTCATGTTCCCCCATTCGCCCGGTTAGCCCAGATGGCCTTCATAAATCACAGCAAGGGAGCAATTTTTTCCCGAAGTCCTTTCTGCTGTTGAGGCGTCAGGCTGGGGGGAATTGACAGCAACCTAGCAGCAATTGCGGCTCCTGGCTGCAAACTGCCACTTTACCTCCTTCTGATGAAGGGCGGAGAAGAGAGAAGCTCTTTACCCATCACCAGGGTGCTCTTTCCATCAGATTTTGGTTCACAAGTTGGACTTTCTCTTGCAGCATGGCACGGCAGGCTCGGTCTTAGGAACCTAAGATGCAATAGCTCATTTCAAAGCTTGTTGATCCCCTAGTATTTACAAGACAAGCACCCACCGTGCCTTTACCTTCCTTTTGCCTCTGCTGCATTGAGGTGTGCTGGGCATCAGTGACTTGCTTATGTTCTGTGACCTGTCCACTGGCCTGCTAAGAGCAGGACTCCAGAAGTGGCACTCAGGAAAAGTGACTCTTCTGTTTCTTTACTTTTTTAAACTACAAGTTAAAAATCGCCTTTGGCTTTTTTTCTTCTTTTTCTGTGAATGTAGCTGTATTACAAGAAGCTCCTGTTTCATTCTGTTCTTTTGTGTAGTTCACAGTGATACTTTTCTTCAGTCTTTTTGTGTGTTTCTAATTCACTGCTGTATTTATCAGCGGTAGAGATACTACTTGGCAGTGTTTTAGTTCCCTGTGACTTACCTAAGAGCAGTCGGAGGCCCCTGAGCAGGCGTGGGTGGAATAGCCTGGCTCGTTTGAATTCCCATGGTCTGATGCAGTCTTGTATTTTGTGTTCTCTTTTCATGCCTGTTGGCTAAAAAGCAGATCACTTAGTGCGTGCTCAAGGTCTTTTTTCCCCTCTGCTTATGAAGGAGCTCTTGGAACATTGGAAACTGGAGGTTATTGTTTGCATGCCAACAGCCTCTTTTTCACAGTTACTTGAACTGTGGATTGAATTGACAAGAAATCACCCTACAGAGGGAAAACAGCTCTCAGTTGCAGCAGGAACTTGCTGTTACGGAGTTCTGCATATGAAATGCCAGTATGATTAAATCTGATTGCCCTCTTGGCTTATGGCTCTATAGTGGAATCCAGTTCCTGCTGAGGCCTAAACAACAGTCTATTCAAAAAATACCAATTAATAGCCTAATTTATGAAGTTATTAAATAACTAAAATGCTGCTTGCAAAGCAGCATTTGATCATCTGAAAAGTCTATAAAGTTTTGCATAGCAAGAGGGTTTATTAATAGAAAGAAATGCAGCCTGTAGAAGGGTAAGTAGTGCAACACTGAAACTCTGTATTTTAATCTGGATTATTACGGAAGAAACAGGCCATTCTTCTGAAATTTCTACTGATCCTGGATCACATATTGGGATACTTTTGAAGTTTCTACTGATTGCTGGATCACCACAGCTAGAAAAAAAAAAGTGAGAGGCTTAAAAATACATTCCCATGCTTCACCTAAACATGTGTAGAATTAATGTTTAGATACTTTTGGCATTCCTTGATACAAGGTCTGCCAGTTTTGCAAACCTGGTCTATTGCCTCTTCTGTTTGATCAAGACTTGGCTTTTAGTGGTGTCTGTGTAACTTTAATTCTAAAACATAAATTTTCTAAAAGTTTAAGGATTTTCTTAGTGGTGGTTTTTTATTTTTTCTGTTATCTCCTACTTAGCAACTTGATGCTTACTTTTCCTGAATTTCAGGGGGATGAAAAGTCTCTGAAATAGTTTGACTTGACTGTGCAGCAATAAAATCAAATCAGTTTAGACTGAAACTTTGCTGAAATATTTTGTCAAAAATTAACTTAAATTTTTGTTCTGTGAGTGACCTTTGAACCATTATTCCAGCTGCCATCAGATTTTTGGATCATTATTAACTTAGTATTTTTTACAACTATTTTAGGTAACAGAAGTTTGAAGTCATGTCCAGAAAACCAAAACTTTACTACTTTGATGGAAGAGGCAAGATGGAGTCGATTCGTTGGTTGTTGGGTGCAGCCGGGGTTGAGGTTTGTTTTAGAGTTTGTAACTTCTATCTGCACATTGATAAGCTTGTCTTTGAGGCAGATCACATGTTATTAGTCAAAAAAGAAAAGGCATCCCGAGATGCAATAGTAAATGAACATTGCCTATTCAGTGTAATTAAATACTTTTACTTTAGGCACACAAAAGCGTGGCTTCAAGTTACGTGTCTTCTGAGCAGTGACACGGTAAACCAGGTTCTTGCTTAATACAAGAATGTCTAATCCTTAATTAAGCCCTTGATTACTGACCCAGAGCTGCTGAGCTGATAGATGTGTTCCTGGCATAACAAGTATTATCTGTGCCAAGTAAAACAGCAATTTACTTTCTCTAGTCTTTCTGTTTTCAGTTGAATGCTCACACAGAGATTTTTGTTTTATTTTTCACTCCACTGCCTGCATCCTCCATAATAAGCTGTGACACAAAATACGTTGTGTCTTGGATCATTTAGATGAAGCTCAGCAAAGTGAAGTGAGCAAATTGACCCACATGTGTAGGGAAATTAGAAATCTCTGCTCAGGAGGAAAAATACTTGGGTAAAACAGAGAAGGAAGATACCACTTTAAAATAATTTTTTCTGATGGTATATAATTTACTTATTCATTTGCTATCCATCTTGGTGGTAAACTGGTTATACAGTTTGAGGACACAAAGGACTAGTATTTGCTCTGAGTGTCCTCTTTTATACAATAAGCTGTTACAGTACATACAGTTACTTGTGTACTGAGACAAGGAATACAAGTTTTTAAAAAAGACCACCAGTCTTTATTTGAAGGCCTTCCAGAAGACAGAACTGTCTGCTTCCCTCCATCATTTGTTCCTATGTGTTAAGTCCCTCTCTCTTCTTTTTCTTTTTCTTTTTTTTTTTTTGTTGTTGTTGTTGTTGTTGTTTAAAAAAAGCTATTGATGGGTACCAATTACTAAATTTTTTCTTGGAATATTCTTTTCTCAGCTTCTCATCAGCAGAACCCTGAATGGGTTCTGAATTTTGGACTGTGATCACACTTGCTATGGTTGAACATTGGCAGCATATTAATATACCTGATCTTCTGGGGTTTCCCTTGTATAGCAAGTCTTAATTACTAACATGAGTGGCACAGATGTTATGAGAGAGGCTGATTGAGCAAGGCATTTAGGGACTGGTAATCAATCATTTTCTAGTCTCCATGTTCTGCACTGACCATAGACATGCATGGCACATGCAAATACATACATGTAGATGTCTAACTTTGGTGTCTTAATCTTGAACTCAGTTTCTCCGTAACACTGATTGGACCAGCCATCCTCAACCATATTGAATATAACTACATCCATCTGATCACCAGCAATTCTGTATCTTTTTGTTTCTCATCTTGTGAATAATTCATCTTCAGGTGTCTGAAACATGCATCTGTACTAAACTTCCTGCAGGGCTTGCTATTTGTACATTATTTTGTAAAAGCTTTGTTTTAACTGCCAAAGAATTTGTTCCTGTCTAGCTCCCAAATCAAAATATCCCACAGCAGAGCTTTTTTCCACATTCCAGAAAGCATTTTAAGGACAGCCTAGACTGTGTTGTCGATTGTTTCACATTAAGTTGCCTGTTCAATACCAAACAAACCATCCTCACTCCAGTTCTTATTGCCTGTTCTTTTGCTAGGGTTGCCCTTAGCAGCATAGATCAAGTGTGACAGTCCAGGAGATTTTGCCAGCACTTCTGTGCTTGGTGCATTCTCCCTTAGAGCCATATCTGGAATGGAAGGAACCATGATGTATATTCTTTTCCTTTTATGCTGCTTTAAAAGTTTATCTCCTCTAGAAATGTGAAAAGATTCTTATTTCCTCTTCCTCATTCTGCTTTGTCAGTTTGAAGAAGAGTTTTTGGAAACTCGAGAGCAGTATGAGAAGCTCCTGCAAGGTGAGTCCATGTGAAACCTCAAGAAAAATGTAACCAGACTTAGAGAAGATACGTAAAGTCTTTGAAGACTGTATATGACTTCCTTTCCAACAGAAAAAATGGGAGTAAAGCTGAGAGCTGTAAGCAGCTGCAGAGGCTGGTTTTTTCCATACGTGGACAGATTAAATTGCAAACTGAGTATCTTTCCAATCTGGAGGGTTTGCCAGGCCTCTGGATTCTTCTGTTCTCCATTTGTCTACGCATCCCACCTGGTCCCACAAACTTAACCATGGGCTTCAGTAACTAGAAAATATGTATCCCAAATTTTCATTTTATGTTGTGATATAGCTTAAAGATTGGTCATAAGAGAGAAATCTGTGAATCTAACATTTTCTTCAAATAGTGTTTGAATAATGGAACAGATTTTTTTTACATTGTTTAGAACTAGACACTTTTTACTCAGTTGAGATGTTTAGTGTGATTGTCTCCACTGCACTTCAATTTCATTTTAAAAGCTGCTGTACACAGTCCTGACTGCACCTACAGTGAAATTTTTTTAAAAGAAGGATGATAACCCACAATAATTGTGTTTTTCAGTTTAATTTGTCTGGACTACTGTAATTTATTCTTTGCATGGAAGAACTCCAGCTTAATACAATGACTACCCACAGCAAGCTCACCATAAAAGCAATGATCCTCTGAAGACTGCAGGAAATCTGACGTGGAGTTACTAGATCAGTCAAATAATGTGTGTCTTTCCTTTTAGGTGGATCTCTGCTGTTTCAGCAAGTGCCCATGGTGGAGATCGATGGGATGAGAATGGTACAGACCAGAGCCATCCTCAGCTACATTGCAGCAAAGTACAACCTCTATGGGAAGGACCTGAAGGAGAGAGCCTTGTATGTAACAGTATTACTCTTCTTGAATTTAGTATAGTAGCTCAGATGCATCAAAAATTAATTGCATAGTCTCACACACACATACAATCACCTGTGGGCCTCCGTGATATGCAACTTGCAGTGACCCTGAGAGGCCACAGTTAGATGCAAGCCAGCTGATTTGTTCTAACTCAGTTACTTTTCACATAAAAATATTTGAGTCAGGGGTTTATTGTGCCTTAGTGAAAGATTAATACACCCTGACACAGGTATTCAAGAGGTGACTGGCATGTAGATGGTGAACTACTTTTGTAACCAGAAAAACTCTGGAAAGAAATGGTTAATTTCTAACTTTTGGCTGCAAAATAAGAGCTATCATGCACATTATCTGTGGTTGCATGATGTCCCACTGCACTGTAAAAGTGCGTAGTTTAGATCTTTGGGAGATGGGGAAAGAACAGCTAAAAGCTGTTGAAAAACTATTGGTTTCATCCAAAATTACATCCATATGAAATTACATCTTGATGTTGTGTCTGTGAAAAAAAAAAAAGGTATGATTGGGCTGTCTCAGTATGTAGCATTTTAAATGTCCATCTACAGTACAAAACCTGCTCTCATAGCTCTGGAAAAGGGACAATCTGAAGAACTGCTGTACTGATGATTTAGCTGGATGAAGAATCTGGTATGCTTCAGACTTCCAACCCCATTATTTATCTGTTTGGCACTACCTGGACTTTGGATGAAATTCTGAAGGTGGGATACATCCAGACAATTAAGTCAGCTGGGAATGACTCCTTGTGGTGCTGTGTGTTTCTTTGGTGATTGTGATCTGTTAACACCGAAGTTACACTCTAAACCTCTGTGCAAGCCTGTTTAAACCTGCACAATGAAGCAAGTAAAGAGCCAAAACCACTACAAATACAAGTAAAACTCAGACTGTGACATGTTTTTTTAATTGCAAAAATAATTTCCATGAGGGGGTACCACGAACGAGTGTGTTTGAGATCACATAAAAAAGCATTTTTCATATCACACTGCAGCCTGGAAAGGAGGGAGGGGGAATGCACCACTAGAGGGGGACGGGGAATTCAATTTTTACTATCCTAAAACAAATATAAGGTAATTCTGCTTGTGAAGGTGCCTTCTATTTAAGGTTTTTGTTTGCTTTGGTTTTAAGGATTGATATGTATGTTGGAGGAACTGATGACCTTATGGGCTTCATTTTGATGTTCCCTTTCTTATCGGCGGAGGATAAAGAGAAACAACGTGCTTTTATAGTTCAAAAGGCGACAAGCAGGTATTTCCCAGTATATGAAAAGGTATGTAGGAGGATCATTTTCTTCCCTGATTCTGGAGGGATAACAGTGGGAACACTGGTATTTCACTACAACCAGAAGCAAAAGTGTCAGTGCAGTATTTACACCAGGACATCCATACTGTCTGTTGGCTGGAGGTGGGTCAGAGCAGTAACAGACAAGTTGGGGCGGGTCAACCCAAGAGCCTTTCAGTGTATTTTCTTTCCCATGTCCAGGTGAGGAAGGGAGTGATAGAGCAGCTTTGATGGGCACCTGGTGCCCAGCCAGGATCAACCCACCACAGTAATTTGCATTGCAAAAGCAGTGCTACTTATCTTCTTTATTTAACATTTCAAATACATCTTGATGGTTTTTTTTAAACACCGTAATACACAGCTATCACTGCTGACTTCTAGCCATACTGGAATCTTGGTGTTTTTCTGAATGATAATTTGAGAGATAGGACCCAAGAGGTACTCTCAATGGAAATTAATATGCATGGACAGGATGATCTAGCAGGAATAGCTCCTTCTCCATTTTAAAGACTAAAGAAAAGACAGTTTTCCACTTTGCCAGGTCTCCTATAGGTGGTTGCCAGGGAGCATTCTGCCCTATATTCCACTTGTTGCATCTTAGCCCTAGTGCTTTATGCTGATCACCTCTCCTTTATACTCTCTATTTTCCCATTGAAACTGTAACAACGTATAGAAAAATTCTAGATAAACTAGACTTGAAAGGTGTGAATAACAAAAAAGTATCTAACCCTGTAGTCCAGATCATAGGGTTACCTAGGGCTACAGGAAGAAAGGATCGGTAAGAGAAACCCTGGGATTCTAGATTTCTGCTGTAAAATGATCAGTGACTGGTGGCACATCCCCTGTTCCCCCTGTTGGCTGCATGGAAGAGAAGGGTGAAAAGGAGACAGTAGTACTGTCAAGGAAGTTGTGGTATGCCTGTGCATTTTGAAAACATGAACCTCAGCTGGCTATCCACAGCTGAGTGTTTTCATCTATGACATTTCTAGGTTTTGAAAGACCATGGGCAGGACTTCCTTGTTGGCAACAATTTTAGCTGGGCTGATGTTCATCTTCTTGAAGCCATTTTAATGGTAGAAGAGAAAAAGTCAGATGTGCTCTCAGGCTTTCCTCAGTTACAGGTACCTTGCACTAACAAGATGCTCATATGGCTGTACATGTGATAAATGATATTTCAAAGTCTGTTATGTGTAAATAATTCCACAAAACATTTGTTACTTTTTCATTCCATTGTTGCTCTTCCTGTTTTAGGAAGAGCCTTGTAAGATGTTTCATCTAAAGAAACTGTTATTTTCTGGAGTAACCCTGTACACATCTGAAGAAATACACCCTCCCTTTTTTTGCCTCTCCTCACCAGTTCTGTGATACCGTTAAGTGGAAGATATTTTTGGATCACAAGAACTAATCTGAGTAATGTACATATCAGATACCACAGATAACTGTTAACACTTCATCCCATATCAATACAAGACAGAGGGCTGATTTGTTACTGTGGAAAATAAAAGGGTTGAAGTGAGTGGGAGTAAAATTCATCCACAGTTTTAACTGTATTTCCTGTCTCCTCTCCACAGACAGCTTGTTACAGGATGTTACATAAATCAGGAAAATATGGGTTTCTCTTGTGTTACTTTCTGTTCTTTAAATACCATGTACTTACTGTTTACCTTTTAGGCATTTAAAGCAAGGATAAGCAGCATCCCCACAATCAAGAAATTTCTTGAGCCAGGAAGCCAGAGGAAACCTGTTCCTGATGATAAATATGTGGAGACTGTCAGGAGAGTTCTCCGCATGTATTATGACCTAAAAGCAAATTAGTTTGCCTGGCCACAGGCTGTAAGAGAACTGCCAGATTACACACGTCCAATTATGCTGCGAAGGAAGGCGAAGGGGTGTTCGGGAGGTGTTTCAATGGGCAGGAGGTCATGCCCTCACACAAAATACAGTAGGCAGATATCTTTTATAACACTTCAATACTAGCCTATTTCCTCCTTCACTCATCTCGAGATTTTTCCTGGTAATTTTAAGCAAGTGAAATAGCAGCAAGCACACTGTCTTCCTAGAGACTTTGTGGAATAGCAAAAAAGAGAAATGTGAGTTGCTGACTGATAGCTTCAGCATGTCGTGCTATTTCTGAGGACTTTTTTCTAGATCTAGATCAGGTTTTTATAGGATGATTGCTTCCAATGTAGGCCTTTATTGTTCTTTAGTATCACTGTTGGCAAATGAAACAAGGAGTTTTTAAAGAAAGGAGTGAGGTCTTTCTCCTGCCAGTTCTACTGGACATCAGTGAACTTGTCTGAAATGTCAACACTGTGCCTTTATAACTAAGCTGCAGTTTTATTAATGAATTAGGAAATAAACTGACTACCAAATGACATTTTTGTTTAACTACTGCATTAGAGGACCTGTACTAATTAAATAAACTTTTTATGTAGTCACATTGTCCTGTTGTCTCGTGAATGAAGTTTGGGGCTTGCAAACATCATTTTTACTTTTCTTGTAGCAGAAATTCTTTGTATTTGATATGAGGAGGGTCCTCGTTAACGCATACACCTCACGGAAAGGCATATTTTGTTTATCAACAAGAGAACAGAGATGTGAAAGAAAGGTATAGTAAACCATCCCACAAACCTGATACACCTCCTATCTAGTACCAACTAAACTCACAATGTTGTTTCTTTTCCTCTTTTTTTTAACTCTATGGTTTCCACAGACAACTGGACAACGGAATTTAAAATGGTTTTAATCACTTCAACAAATAGCACTTAGGTTTTGAAAAGCTGCTCTGTAGGATGTTATCTTGGGGGTTCATATTTGTTATTTATAGTTCTACATTAATGACATAGCTTACAAGAAAAGACTTGTGCTCAATCTCTAATGGCACTGGTTTATACCTGTGTTAGCTGTGGGTTGAGAAATATGATGCTGCTTGACACTGGGATGTAGTAAGTACAGTCATCTGATATTTGATGAACAAGTTGCCCACTTGAGAGCTCGTAGACTCCCCAGCTTCAGCACGACTGAAGTTTTCAGTGCTACTAACACTTTTCCCTCATTGCCAGGTATACAAAGTTTGTATTGACCTACAGTAGTTCATTAGCTACTGTAATGTCAACTGCAATTACAGTTCAGTCCTTGGTTTAATCTCAGATCAGTTTAATAGAAAAGTTTGGAAAACCCTGTAGTTGTTGATCATAATTCCTTGCTAAGTGAACTTTTTCTCCACAGTATGAGGAAAGTTGTGTAATGCTGTTCAAGAGGTCCATAAGCAAAGATGCAGCAAATGTAGGAGGTGCCTCTGCCAGTACTTGTTGGTGATAAGCCTAACAGCTGATGGTTATGCCTTTTAGTAAATAGAGTAGTACAGCAGCAATGAACGTGAGTAGAAGAACAGTTGGTACTGAAGTCTTGTCATCAACACTGTATGTGTTTGGAACAGGGTTAATTTCAGCATAGCTCAAGAGTGGTTGTGTGGCTTGAACGCCACTTAAACAGCATTTGGTGCACTCTTGGAGCACATTCTTCAGTTTAATTTCATTCAGAAAGAATCCAGTTTGTACACTCCAAGATCACACTGTGATGGGAGCCAAAGTATAGTTAAGAAATTAGTTCTTAAAACATCGTCCTGTTTCAAACCACTAATGTAGACATACCCTGCAATGCTCCAGGTCTGGCCCAACTGATGGTTCATTTCCTGATATTTCATTAAATTGTTGAGGAGAACTTCTATTTTGTTTCATTATTTTTTACTCATCTTCTTGATTTGTTTTGAAATGAAGACACCTTAGAAGTGTTTATACATCGTGTGGACTTCTCCATATAAAATCCACAGCCATGTTTGCTTATGCTGTGGTGGCAGGGCTACATGGTGTGACAGTGATGTGGGTTAACCCTGTCTGATAACCATCTTATTTTGATATTCCCACACAGGTTTGTCAGTTTACTTTCTAACCTGTAAAGAGCAGCAGGTTTACAGACTACTATTGTGATCTTCCACATTCTGGGCAAACTAGGGATGAAATCAGCTTAAATCTAAGTATTTTACAAAATATTTTTTTTACTGCGCAACCTTGAGTCCTGGTAAGCACTCTAGCAGTAATTATTTAGTAATTATTTAGCTGACTTCAGTACTGCTTTTAGAACACATCAGAGCTCTTCAGTTCTGTTACCAGCCTTCAGGATGGTAGTAAACAAGTAAAATATACAGACATTTGTTGCTGTTTGTCCTTTGTCTCTCAATGTTGTCAGCCCAATAATTCCTGGCTAAAAATTAATTATTAAGAACACATAATAACCTCAGGATTTCTTTCACTCTTAACTGTCACGAAGCACTTAGGTGTTAGGCAGTCTTGATGTGTTCTCCAAGAAAGATTTGGGGTTTTCTTCAACTCTTGCTCTAGTAACACCTATTTATGTACAAATCAGCCTGGAGCATCATTCTGATAGCTAAGTAAATTATGCTTAGTGGAGGTAAGGGTTGTGATCCTAGTTAACCATTTTTGGTTTAAAACACTCTCTGCCAATGGAATGACAAGTTCATTTCCATTGAAAACACTAGGATAATTCTCACCGATTTAATAGCGAGTACAAGATACTTGCTTTAGTACACGTTATGGTTTCTGATGACTCTATGGGATCTTTACTCTGCATTGTGCTTGCTGATGTTTTCGTATATTGCAGTTAATTCCAATGGAACTCTGCTATTTGGGTAAGCACATCTGAACGTGCAAAAGAAGCATCAGCGATTCATAGGAATTTTTCAAGTCTCCTGCATGCTTCTTGTGGCACTTCTTCAAACCTGACTATAGCAATACTAATCAAAAAACCAGCAAGATCCCAAATTCAGGGTAAACTAGCCAGGTCGACTGACTTGGAGGATTCCTAACACTGCTTCTAGCAGGCACTTGACAGATATTCCAATGCTTAGTATCAGTTGCCAGTTGCCACCATAGGCAAAATAGACTTGATTTGGGGGGAATTTCTTTATTACCAATTGATATAGTTGGTCGGTGAGAAATCAAAAACACCTTCCTCCCACTCCTCTTCTTCCCAGGCTCAACCTCTCTCCTTCATTCCCGACTCCTCTACCTTCTCCCCTCCTTCTCCTAGTGTGCAGGGCCTTTTCTTGGCTGTTTTTCCCTGCCGCTCTGCCATGCAATGTTTTGTCCCTTCTCAAGCACACTCCCCAGCGCCGCCCGGCCGTGGGCTCAGCCGCGCCCTGCGGTGGGTGGTTGGATCCGGCTGGAACCGGCTGTGTCCGGCTGGGGCGGCCCGGCCTCCCCTCACGGAGCCCCCGCTGGAGCCAACGCCCCGTACAGCCGTGTCGGGTTTAATAAGCTGGTCCCTCAGCGAGTTTCCAAACGGGTCGTGGGGGATCACTGGGACCTGCTGGTCGTGGCTCACAGCTTTGAGGTCCAAGAGGGGAAAGTTCGCGTTCCAGGGCGCCTGGGCACTGCTGGTGCAGAGGAGTTCTCAGGAGTACTCCGAACCCGAAATTCGGAATTTGCATTAAACCCCAATCTTGCTCCTAGGAAAGGCTATTTTATTTTCTGCTGGGGGAAATTTGAGTCGTAGGCAACTCCTCGGCGTGTCCCCGTGCTCCCTTTCAACAACTCGGGAGCTCTGGGCATAGAATTAGCCTGACATTACTTTTCCTGCCCCCAGGTGGGGCCCTGTGCTTTCGGCAGGTGACCTCGGTGGGGGCTGGCGGGAGGGAGGCGGTGTATCCCGGAGCCATCCTCAGCCACAGAGCCCGAAAAGTACACCCTCAGTGCGAAGGACCTGAAGGACAGACCCTGGCGCAGTTACTTCAACCCTCGAAGCACCAGATGCTCGTTTTTAACATGTGACTGCTTTTGGAGTCATTGGCAACAAATAATATTATCAGAATGCGATTTATCTGTAAAGCATGGTTAACTTCCGAGCAGCTGACTGGAAGCATGTCTACAAGCCACCCTGGAGTGCAGGGCAGAGAACAGCATATATATACACATTTCCAGCAGCCCCTTCCAGGCTTTTTTTCAGTGCTGATGTCTGTTGGAATTTCTCGTGCTGCAGCCTGTGCCTGTTGTCTCTTCTACTTTCACTATGGTCCTCCGAGGACAGCGTGGTCCTAGCCCCTCTGCAGCTACATATTAGGTAGATGAAGAGGGTAACTAGATCCTTGGCACTTCATTATTTCACATTTTTATCAAAGGGCTAAAAGAAAAATTAGCACATTTCACAGTAAATAAAGTGACAATAGGTAGGAAAGTTCAAACTTTGTGATCTGAATCAGTATGCATACTGGGAATTAATAAACCAGAGGCATTTAGTCTAGTTAAATGCACTTTGCCTAAATTCCCACTGATGTGAGAAGCAGGAACTCAGAGGAGGAGGAGCTGAAGAACACGGTGGATAATCAGCCATATGCCAGCTCCCAGCGTGCCACTGGCATCTGAAAATGCTAATGTGACCTTGGTGTATAGCGGAAATTTTCAAACAGCATTGTATGTCTGACACTGACATTGACCCAAGAACTACCTAGCTATAGGCATCACTTAATCCTAATGCAGAACTGGGGACAATTTTCTAGTTATGCTGCAGATCTGAGTTGCTTACCTGCAACTATTACTTTCCATTTAAGACCAATTTCAACACTGCAGCAGTACCATTTAATCTCACACCTGGAAGCATCATCCAAGGGAAGACGGAATGGAATGTTAGCCTTTCTGGCAAGAGAAAAGGAGCTTCACCTCATGGTTCAGCCTCAGATACCAAAGCTTAGTACATATAGCTGGCTTAGCCATGCCAGCCTACTTGGATACACGTTACCTCAAGCAGAGATTATCTTTCCACTGGCTTTCTCAAGGAAGTAGTTACCTTATTTAACTCTTGCAGACAGTTTTTCTGTAGCAAGTTATTCAGCAGACAGTTTTGCTGCAGGAGAACGTTAGTCAAGGGGTGATCTGGGAGACAACTCTTCTGGATTCCTTTGAAAATCTAATTTGAAGAATAATTTCAGAGAAAGTTCACAACGGGTTGCACAGACACAGCTCTGAAATAAAGCAGTGTAACTCTCATACTTTTCAGAGTATCTTCTTCTTCTGCATTCTTCCAAAGTACGCCCACACAACAAAACAGAGGTGTAAGAAGAGTGTGTGTGTGTCTTAATTAAACAAGCACACTATTTTTCTAGTGCCAGGGTGCTTTTTTGCTAATAGTAGCAGTTGCTGAAATGAAGGCAGTGTAGGGCTGAGGCTGGAGAACGTGTATCTCCAGGATCTGGGGGTCATTTTTACCCTACAAGACAGACAGAGTAAGACTTCACTAGCTGGATAGTGTCCTGGCTCTCTTTGAAGCAAGAGGGATGCCTCTTCAAAACAGACAACTGAACTGTAGAGTTTCGGGCCCCAAAGATTGTGTCTTTTCTGCTCATTCCAGTATAGAAGATTAGGAATCTCCACATTCAGTAGTGAAAGATATCCCCATTTACACTTTTCTAACATGAGTGTACGTACGGTATTTTATTATTACAACTTTATTACCTTGTGTATAAAGACCATAGACTGTTTCAGCATGGTTCTCCAGCACACCAAAGTCATCTTTCAATATTCGTGGTATGGTAAGGATAGTTCAGGTCTATGTGTACATACATGCAGTTTAACCTGTCACCATGCAGGCTGATGAGAAGAGGCTTATGTATGTGTAAGGGAGCTGTTACCTTTGTGAACTGGGCGCTGAGGTCTATAGTGCTGCTAACTAGCTGGGCAAGATGAGCCAGATTCCTATTCCATTATCAAACTTGCACTGAGACCTTCTCCTTGAGAACAAGGGAACAAAAGCATGGGAAGGTTTGTATCTGACCCAATGCACTTACCTTTCCCCTCACTTTTTATGTATCTACTATATCTACAGTTTCTTCTGATATTTTTTCATTTGTAATTTTTATGGTAATATAACAACTGTTGTACATGTGCAACTTATAGAACTGACTCGGGATGCAGAAATAAACCTGAAATGAAGGTTTAGGTTGTTAATAACTTCATCAACTCTTTTCTGGAGCAAAACTCAGAAAAGTCATTAGTTTTTTAATTCCTGTAAACATTTTTCCTCTTTAATCAAGCTGGTTACACTCTTTCATACCTGTCAAACTTCTGTGGACAAAAGTCCAGCAAATGATGGAAGCTATCCTGATGGTAGAAGAGAAAGTGCACTCCATTCTCTCCAGGTTTCCTTTTCTGCAGGAAATTAAGTCAAATAGTTATACACACATAGTCATTTCAAGTTTTGAGGAAGACTTGGCAGTTTCTTGCACTCTTACAGAATGCAGATGTAATCAAGAGAGAATCGGGAAATATAGCCAACAGAATAAAATACAAAGAATAGAAGAGGAAAAAGCAGAGGTGAGAAATGTATGTGAGAAGTGAATTACAAATCAATTAGTTACAAAACTTATTAGATAAACTATTTTTTTATGCATGTGATTTCAGTAAGAGAGACAGAGAAGGGCTTTCATCTCCTCTATCTTAAAATACAAGCAATGAAAAGCAATATTTTCACAGTAAGACAGTGGATCTCATTGTTAGAGGATGTCATTGAGGCCAGGAATTTAAATGGATGAAAGTAGTATGAACGATATAATGAACGCAGTGAAATCTTGAAAGATATTGAACATTTAGGGGCTAAGCAGCTTTCTAGTGCAAAAAAGATCAAACTTTGAAAACTTTGAAAGGCAGAGTATCCCAGTATTGATCACTGTATGCTTTTATACCTTGCCTTGTAGGCTTGTACCATCTAACTTGCATCTCCTTTTCTCTGAAGTTGTACCATCTGCTCTTAGGAAATTGCCTCCTCCCTCATCATTAGCCCTGAGCCACCATCTGATGAAGCCTGATTTCACAGGCTTTTGTTGGCTTGATTAAAGCTTTTCCCACCCTTATTCTTAGTAGTAGAAAATAAAAAGATTCTTTAAACCTAAGTTTAGATTATTAGTAGTTTTAGTTGTAATAATACACATAAAGTGAGAGTCCTAGAAAGACTCCCAGAGCATAACAGATATTAAATAGAGGAAACATACACTCATACCAGTTTCTACCAAAATATGAAGTAATTATTATACATGAGCTATTTAAGTTCAATATTTCTCAATGAAATTTGTACTACTACAAGTATGTTTCGGTTGTCTTTGATACCTTGATCTTGCCTATCACATGCCTTGATAAATCAGCCCTTTGACCATGTTGAGATAGTTAGATCAATAAAGACTAAACAATCTAAATAACAATGTACTCTCCATTTAAACTCTCCTCACAGCACTACAGTGGGTGTAAATCAGAATTAGGGTTATTGCTTTCAGACTTCCCTGTGCCAGTGGTCCAGCTGAGAGCCAAAGAGCTCAGAGAAATATGTTTGAGTGTTGACTACAGGCTTGGTTAACCTTGCTTTGGGCTGTCAGTAAAGCTTCCTGCACAGAACCAGAGCAGTCACTTAAGGTTTGCAGCAAGTCTAGGCTTAAGTGATGCATGATTTGTTGTAACTATTCATGTGGACTCTAATTATTGTTATCACAGTGGTGTTGTGCTTCAGTTTAGGAGCGCAATAAGCAGAATGGGGAGAATCCTCCTACCCTTCTGTGTTTAATTCTCTGGTGGCAGTTAGTGATGTACCATGCCCACCTCTGAGAGGATGCTGCAATCAGGCATCGTCCCCCAAGCCAGCTGCTTATTGTTTTGTGAGGATTGCAGGTAGATACATTTTGAGAAGACTTTGAACTTGCCTCATCCTACAGCACAAGGAAGTATGTCCACAGAGCACAGTGGGAAGGTGACATGCCAGGGCATGGTATACTCACTAGTTAAAATCTACCTTTGCACAACCCCAGATCACTCAAGTGGCACCTGGGCCTCATGCCTGCTGCCTGAATATTCCTGGGTGTGGCTTAACAAATCATGTGTAAAAGAAACTTACTTTCTTTTCTGCTCTAGAGGTTTACAGAACACTTATTCAAGTTATAGATAACAGCAACCTCATTGATATGATTACCTTCCGATTCCAAAGGAACTTTGTAATTACATTATGAAAGGCTGTGCTGGAAGCAAAATAAAAAGAGAACAAGGGGGAAAGTCTTTCTGTCGAAAAGGAATGTGTAGAAGGGGAACAACAGTCAAATCTGGATGTGGCCATATTCAGCAAATCCAAAAAGCATAAGAATGCTTTGCTTGACCACTCAGTCATCTCTGAGCCTTAAATTAGGGACCTCTCCCTCCCATTCTTCTTTGCCACCAAGCCTACTGCTGTCCGTGGCAGCATCTGAGACTGCAGAGAGGACAAAGAGACTACAGTTACATGCATGCCCTCCTGTGGCCTCTGTTCCTGAAGCAACTTTTGCACTCAGGTGCATGCCAATATCAAAGACCTCAAAAGCAGGAATAGATTAATCTTGATTCAATACTGCCATCATGGATAGGTATGTACAAATGCTCCTTTCTTTCTCAGCCATCTGTGTATGTGCCGCATTCCTACTGTAGCCACACCTGCATTGCTGGTTTAGGCACATGGGGATCATCATGCCCATGCTTGGTACAGCATGCATTTACACACTGTTCAGACCGTCCAAAATAGGGTAGGTATGCTGCCAGCTGGGAACTGTTCTGGGCCTCTGCTGGACTTCTGACCCATATTTAGGAATTTTCTGTAGGGTAGCCTGGTAGTAACAGGGTTTGACATAAAAAAATACAGAAACATGCATTTAATGTTATGCTTCACTCAGTACATTATGAACTTAAGAGAGAGCTAGAATTAGGCAAAATGTAAAGGAGCACCATACAGTTGGGTTTTGCTGACAGCATCAATCTCTGAAGCACATAGATTACAAATTTGCAGGAAGCCTCTAGGGGAAGTGCATCGTCTAGAAGAGACTGACAGCAGTTTCCAGGCAGAGAAACCATTACAAAACTCCAACTGTAAGGAAAAAAGTTACCTGGAGACTTTTGTCCTGAGATTCCCCATAGTGAGGTGCTATGTTATGGCTTTAGACAGACAAATATAATTTCGATAACTTTGAGTGTGGGTTCTGTGAACAGATCTTCAGATTAGTTGTACTGATGTCTGCTGCAGGAGTGTAAAGCACTGCCCAACATCACATGTGGGTCTGTGCTAAAGAAAAGAACCTTATCTTAGCACCCAAATCTCATTTTCCATTTGCTATGCCATCCTTGCGTCTGTTCACATCCACTTTCAGTTTGGGGATTTTTAGCTGAAATACAGATAGAAAAGGTGAAACAGTTACTTTGCGTGGGTAAGAAAATCATAGTTTATTTCATCTCTGAATAATAGCCATGTACATTCAATTTCAAAAATGAATGCTATTGCCTTGAGACATAGGGTGAGTTGTGACATAAATGGTTCATGCATTTTTTGTATCAAGAAGGCTTGATACTGTATTTTAAAGTAATTGAGCCCTGTTATCCCATACTTTGGGTAACTTTTCTATGCCATACAGCAGCAAAAATAAAAACCTGCTAAATAATTAAATAAGCCTAGAAACTTAAGTGGTTTTTCTTTAAATGATTACTATTACCTTAAATATGACCCAGAAAAAGTCTATAATTTTCTCAGTGTTTTTAAATGTCTTGCTGTTGTATTTGGGTAAAATGTTCCCAAAATTCCAAGAGAACAGTTTGAATAGATGGCTGCCATAGAAACTATGAGGTTACCATCATAGCATAGTCAAAGCAGCAAACAAAGACTGTCTCTGCCTTGGGTGTAAATTTTCAGAGCCATATGTCTTTAAGCTGGATAGTGTCGGTTTAAGAGCATTGGGAGATTTCTTTCTCTCATTGGATATGGCTGGAAACTCCCCCAAGCTGCAGAGTTTAAACAGTCCTGGGGAACCTGCCTGTGCTGAGTGGAGTCTGAGTTAAGGTCAGAAAGTAAGTAAGAACTTACAATTTATTTTTTCATAAAGTGTTTGCATGACTTTTTTTAAGTGAAACTACTTCTAAGTTTTTTAGGGCATCTGCTGCTGTAATGTAAATTCTCTTTTCTTCTTAGTCTGTCCATGTGCCAGGTAGACTAAAAATGGCTTGATAGTTATTCACCAGCTGGAAGCTGCAGGAGAGAAAATGCCAGAAAAATATGTGTTTTAACCAGGAAATGAATTCTGTGGTGCAGTCGAGAGCTGACTAGGACAGCCATGAAACCGCTGAGGGGACAAAGTGCAAGCCTCTAGCACTGTGTCGGTTTCTTCTAGGTTGGAGCAGGAAAGCCGGCCTGTGGGATATGCTGGACTCTGATCCCAGCTCCAGGGCTAAAGAGCACTTCATGCTGAGTGCTGCTGTTCCTGGAAGATGACAATCTCTTAAATTGTTCTTGCATCCCTGAGATGCATGCTCAGAGAAATTCCAGACAGGTGTGTTAATAAGTCTCATGAGGCAATAGGAAATGAGATAGAAATACGGATTTTAGACAAAAAAAATTAAAAAAAAAAAGTATATAGTCAATTTTTGTGTTGAGGTCTGTGCTAGGTATCAGGGTACTGTATGTGAGATACGATTACTTATTTAGCTGCAGCATAAATTCATGACCTAAGCCAGTTCTTCAGCAGTGTCTGGGTTAGTGCAGTAGTCCCCAGATGCCCTGAGTAGTGATGTATTTTGGCTATGGGAATTAGGTATTACTTAAGTAAAATTAGAAGGTTTTCCATGTCTGCTCTCCACATTCCCTGGACATTTGGCTGTTTGTACCTTTTGCAAGAGTCAATTTTCTTCAGCAGGAGCAGTCAGACATAGCTTTTCGGGAGCAAGCAACACGAGGTCAGATCACTGGACTGCTTGTAAGCCCAGTGGTTTGTACTGCTGTTGTGCAATATGTCAGACCATTTCCTATCTCTTTTATCCTTCTGCTGTATGGTCTGGCTGATGAATGATAGCACATTTCTCTGGAAATTGTACAGCTTTAACAGTTCAGTAATTCATGGAGCATTTGGTATTTTACTTCCACTAGAAGTCATAAATCCACACAGCTTCCATAGCTGTCCATAACTCCAAATGCATATTGAGAATCAGCATAAATACTTACAGTTTCTTCTTGGAACAGCTGCTAGGCCTTTGTTAATGCAATTAATTCAGCTGCTTGTGTGCTCAGCTTTGGACTGAGTGGTGAAGCTTCCACTGCTTCATACACAGTAGTTATTCGATAACCTGTATTCCAGTTGCTGCTCAGATAATATGACCACCCACAAATAGTAATTCCAGATTGGGATTTAGAAACAGTGCATCTGTTAAATCTGCTTGAGCCTTTTAGGCTTCATGGGTGGTACTACACAGGTGTGATGTCGTTCCTTCCCTGGGTGAAAGGAGTAGTGTAGTGGGATTCAGCATGTTAGTTACTATCCCAGAGGCTATTCCTTGCCCTTCTTGTGCAAACAAGGTAAAAGGTTTACCACAGTCTGGCAGTCCCAGGGCAAGTGCAGCTAACTTCAAAATCTTGAATATCTATCTTGTCTGTTGCCCAGTGATTGGGTTCTCCATCATCTTAGGTTATCAGTATTGGGTTTTTCTATTTCCTAGAAAGAGCTGTCTGGGGGTGGCAGAATCCTACAGCTCCTGAAGTGTGTTTGTTTTGAGTAGCTGGTCGTGGAAGATTTTGAATTATTTTAATATGATTTTCAGATAATAGCTATTCCTCTTGCTGAAGACAAGACATTCTATACTTCTCTTACACAAATTGTAACTTATATAGAAAGGCCCAATGACCATTTTTAATTAAAGCAAACAGTAAGGAATGGGTGACAGCTATACAAGATTACTTGGCTACTAATAAAGCATCAACATATTCTATCAAGCATGGATTAACTTTTTTAAACAGTACATCCTGAAAGTCTTTTAGTAAAACTAGAAAAATAGTGGAGGTCTGAGCAAAATCCTTAGACCTTGGCTCTGTAGGCTGTATCTTTCCCCAAATAAATGCAAAAAGGTGTTGAGAGTCTGGATGAATAGGTTTGCTTTTTTAAGGTAGAAGTTGCCCAGTTTCTAGTACATTGAGGGTTGTATCTTCTGATCTTTAGGGAATCTCAGGTCTCAGTACTCACAGGGGAATGAGCAACTAAACTGAGCCCACCAGACAAGACTTGGGTTGAGACCCACTAACTGAAAGTAGCTGCCTGTATGTGAGCTACAGGTGTCAGGTCCCTGTATAGGCGGTGGAGATGCATTCAGTGGATCTAAAGATTGAGATGACTTTTAACCAAAACCCAAGAGGGGTTTTTTGGGTTATTTGTTTTGTTTTTGGTTGGTTGGTTTGGTTTTTGTTTGTTTTTGTTTTGTTTTGGGGTTGTTTGTTTGTTTTGTTTTTTATTTTTTTTTTCTGTGTTGGAAGCTTAAGGTAACTAAAATCCACTCAGAGCTGACAGAGTTATTTTTAATTTTAAAAAAAAGGATCGTATGACAAGTTTTAATTCTATCTTTGTCATTGCTCTTCTCCTATAATTTAATGCCATATAGAATCTCTTGTTCATGTAAAATAATAAAATGATACCTGAGGCGTCTTATTCCTTCTACTCTTCTTCTGCAAACAAAAGATAATGTTTCCAGGAAGATTAAGTTTCGTATACTTGGTATTTCAGTCATTGGCTCTTTTAGTTAAATGAAAAGTCTTATTTACTGTAAGTTTCTGTGCATTACAAACTGGGGCAATGTGTGTTGAAATGATACAGATGCAACATATCTGAAAAGTATGATAATGAAAGAAGCACTAGCTAGTCATTGTGAACTATGTTGATAAGCTGCCGTACAGTGAAAACTAGTCACACAAGGTGCAGAAACTAATAAAGCACTGTCCCTAGAGCCAAACGTAATTAGGAACAGCTATTCATTCACACTTTAAAACTGAACATACTTTTTTCCTTAACGTGTATTTGGATTATATTTACTAAATTACCCAAAATATCCCTATTTATTCTAGTAACGTGACTCAGTTCTTACTGGAATTGCTCAAGGGAGAACCTTCAACCTTGTTTTTTCAAGTCAAGTTTTGGCAAAGTATGTTCCAAATATACTTTATTTTAAGTACACCTACAAAGCACTGTGACTTGAAGAAAATGTATCTCTAGAGTGTACTGAGCCTGATTCAAATTAGAAATGTCAAATGGGTGCAAGGTGTGACAGATGTAATGTTGCAGCTTTGGCTTTTAACTCCGGGAAAACTGGAGTCATCTGGAAGTTTTTTTAAGTGAGGTACTCTGAGCCATTAGGATATCTATTTTAAAGGGTTTTTTCCTTCCGATCACCAGCGTATGATACAAGCATCTTTGTGAAGGGGAAGGCTAGTCGTGTTCTTTTAGTAATTAGGGCATGAAGCACAGGATGGACGCAGAAATTCTTCTGCTCGTGTGTGAGCAACTGCAGGTTGTCCCTGTGTATGGAACAGCTCAGTACAAACGTGCTGTCTCTGCCGCACGTTCTGGGAGAGGCGCAGTTACAGCAAAGCATCAACAGCCTCAATGTGCCAGTCCCCTGGACATGCAGGGCCCCTGTGCCCTGGGGGATACTTCTGAGGGTACCTGAAGCCAGTGTAGCTAGGTTCCACATCTGGCTTCAAGGGATACCTCAAGGCTGCCATAAGCAGCAAGGAAATGGGCTGTAGCCATGCAGGATGGCCAAAGAAGCTCATCCTGTTTCATGGAATAAAGAGAATATCAACAATTCATTCGCCCCTATTTGAGGAAAGAAATGGACTGCGTGTGAAGCTGCAAAGTGCACATATGGCAAACAAAGCAAGACGAATTTCAGCTTACCGGTAAAACATGTTTTCCTTTCCTTCTTTTAATCTTTTTGATGATGATGGCAATGAGGCTAAGTGAGTAACTTTCCTGAGGATGTGGTAGGATTTTCAGTGGCTTTGTATAATTGTCTTCATAGGCAGCGGTGTTCCCCCTGTAGCTAGGCACTCATACCACTTGTTTAAACATGTCTGTGTTTGCTTGCAATCATAAGAAACCTCCCTGGCAGCACTGGGGAAGGCTTTACAGATTGACACATCTTTCCTTTCCTAGCACTGGCTGTGTTGTGTGACTGGTCTGTCTCTCATTTTATGTTTTGAACCAAATGAAGTTTAAACTTCAACAGGCATAGTGAGATTAAAAGGTGCTATCTCCCCTCAAAATAATGGTTCTTATATCAGTTTTATGAAATACTGTTTTCTGCTTAATATCTTTCAGGGAACCAGAAGCTCAGGAACATGTCAGGAAAGCCCAGGCTTACCTACCTGAATGGAAGGGGCCGGATGGAGCCCATACGATGGCTGTTGGCAGCAGCCGGTGTGGAGGTTGGTTGACATTTTCAGTAGAGTGTTACAGACTGGCGTTCTCAACTTTTCTCAGTGAGGGACAATTCAACATGCATGTGGAGGATAAAAGTTGCATGAGGGTGGCTAAATTCATTTGTCCAGTGGCACTGTGTGTTTGTAACTACCTTGTTCTGTGGTTGATACTTGGGATGCAAAACTCTTTGGCATTTAGAGTTTATTAGAAGTAGTACCAATCTCCTGAAGTAATAAATCACAACAGGACCAAATGGGGATTTATTTAAAGGGCTTTTTTTAATCATAAGTTTTGTAGCTGTGCTAAACCTCCTTAACTCAGTTTTATTAAGTTGCAGTTACAATGTGTGTAAGCTGGGGTGGGGTTAGAAATATTTGATGTACCTTGTGCTTCCCTTGGCACTGGCTCCAACCTGTCTTGTTTCTGTAGATGCCTGCACTCTGTTTCTGCTTGGTCTTGGGTTATTTTTGAATCAGTGCACTGATGCAGAAGTGGCCAGGCCCTCCTTCTGCTCCCCATCAGCTGTCAGGGTGTGTGTGGGATCCTCAGGACATCTGCACTAAAACAGTGCGATTGAAGATCTGGCCCATTATGTTTTGCTTGACTCAGAGTTCTGTGCATGGTTATGTGCTATCACTTAACAGAAGAAAAATGTGTTCAAAAATGTGTTCAAATATACCAGTGTGACACTATTCTCACTCCTTTTTCAGTTTGAAGAGGTGTATTTGGAAACAAAAGAGCAGTATGACAAGTTAATCAAAGGTAAGAATCCTGACACCTGAGGTTTAGTCCTTAAAAATATTTGTCCAGCCTAGCTGAATTTGTGATTTGAAAATAGTTTATTTAAACCAGTGGAAACTTCTAGGTGCACACCTTGAATAGTGCAATACTAGTTTTGAGTGGCCTGTTATTTCCAGTGCCAAATAACTGCTATAAGCTAAAAGCCAGAGCGTCTGTGATTGTGTGTATTGTAGTACATTAAGCAGGGAAACACTTCTATTTAATACAACTTACTTAACTATGCTGTTGAATTGTTAGCATGGTACCTGGCACAGTTTTGGTCTAGGGCAAATAGCACTCCCTGAGCCTGAGATGTGAAGCTTCCTCTAGTTAAAAAGCACACAGCCAGCAGGGAGACCTGTGGAAAGCCTGACATGGTCAAAGCAGCATGCCACAAAGGCTTCATGCCAACCTTGGGAGCAAGTCCAGTTCTTCCTGCACACCAGTGCAAGATCCCTAGCCACCGCCCTTGATATCTGGTCAGAAGAAATCCAGCAGTGAACCCCTCTACAGGCACCCTGGAAGGAGAAGACCTTCCTGCCAGGGTGTCGAAGGAGTTGGGACTGTGAGGAGCAGTAGAGAGTGCACATGCCCCACAGATTACCTGCTGCCACCTGCTGCCCAAGACACGTGAGAGAAACCTCAGAGCAGGCTGAGTGTGCCAAGCCATACAAAGAGACTTGGAAGAGGACTTGCCTGCATTGTGGCTGAGCTCAGAAAGGAAAAGCTGTGTCTTAAGAAATTCCATCAGGGAAAACTAAAATGAACAAAAATAAAATAGAAGTGGTATTAACTAGATCAGAATTAAATTTGCAGGTCCAGTTGGCTGGGACTCTTATAAGGTGGGAGGACAGTACAGTGTACACAAACCAATTATAGCTCTAAATGTAAGAGCACAGGTAGTGAAAGCCCAAATCTGTAAATACTTTACAAGAATAGGTTAGCTAGAAAGAGTGATACTGTAACCAGGATTGTATCTGAGCTTATTGATATCCAGAGAGAATTAAATGGTGGTGAAAAGGATAGGGAAGTTTTATAAAGAGATCAAGCATTTTATGTCAATATATTGAGCTTAAGATGATGAGAACACAAAGAAAAAAGGTGTGGTTTAATAGAATGAGTTGAAGAAAGTTAGATAAATTAGTCATCCTGATAAAGGGACCCCTCGAATGTTGCCAGTTGTGCAGGGCAGGACTCAACAAGAGTAACTCCACATTACTTCTCCTTTAAACTTTTTTCCTCTCCCTACCAATATGCTTTTTGACAGGGTTTCCTGTGTTTAGACACTACCACATCGTTAGACTGGCCCAGGCATGACTTTGGCCCATGCCAGCTGACGATCCTCCAAGCAATGCCCCAGCAGTGTCAGGATGATGCCTGAGCCAGGGGCTGTTCCCAACAGGCAGCTTGCAGACAGACAGCTGTTTCCGAGGCAAAGAGAGTTAAACAGCTTTGGCCTGGGCAGACCTGTCCCTGTTGGCCTGAGGTACGACTAACCTGGCACAACCTGTGCAGCCAAAAGTTGCCAAAGTGCTACCTGGGTATCAACGAGCTCTGCTGGCTGGTTACGAATAACAGGGGATTGGTTTTTAATGTGTGCTCCACAGACCACCTTTGGACAGCACCATCCAATTCCTGAAATTACTGGCAAATTCCTTTTAATCCTGCATATGTATTCTATGCTGTGGTTATGTGAAGTGGTTCTCCCTGCCAAATGAGGGAGGAGAGGCAGTCCACTACTGATTTTAAGAGGGACTCCTCTCTTCTGTAGATAAGAAACAAATGATGTATTCAGTTCAGTCATATTTGCTGCATTGCTTTTTGTCAAGGGCCAGAAAGACAAATTTCATTTTTCACTTCACATCTTTCTGCTGAAAAAATCTTCTGCTTCCAGATCTATTAGTTTTCCCATTCTATTGTTTCTGCTAGATAGATACCAAGTAATGTTTCTTCCTTAAGATGCAGAGGTGTGTTCTGGAAAGATAAGAACACACATGATCTTTCTGTGAATGTTTACAAGAAACAAATAGAGGCTATTTGTTGCTGCAGAGAGAACTAATCTTTGAAGTTTATCTGTTAATTAATAATACAGAACAAGTGAAGAATGTTTGTTAATTCTAGCCTAGCAAGGTATTTTAACAGCTTTGGAGAAAAAGGCAGGCAGATGTGCCTATTAGAATGAACATTTATATCTGAAAGAAGGATTCACCAAACAGATAAAAATCGAGCAATTAAAAGAAATCATTAACTTTGAGCAATGCAAGTGGCAGCGGCCTATTTGGATTTGGAGTTCTGCTGTGTTTATAAACAGGGCAGAATTATTCTCTGGATGCCCTTACTGTGTAAATAGAGGAGGGAGTGTCTCCAAAACCAGTGAATTAGTCCAGCAGAAAACTGGTCTAGAATAGACTGACTTTGCAATGCTAAATCTCTATGTCTACTTAGCTCTCAGAGCTGCCTCACTGAAAGCTCAGACAATTGCTCCGATGATCACTGGCAGAAAATGGGACTACAAAGCTGTTTCTAAATTGGCCTAAATTGTTGTAGAATGTCACTGAGGCTAGGCCTGTAAAATCTATGGGGACTCTCAAACTCTGGTCCTGGAGTGACTGTCTGAAACTTACTCAAACACCAGTAGCTATCACCTGCCTCTAGCTCTGTAGCTTCAGGATGTTTAAAGTGGCCTGACCCCTTCCTGTACTCCAGCAGCTTGGCCTTGCTGCACTACTACTCATGTGTATGTCCCTGACAGGGAATTGATCTGCATTCAAAAGAATTGGATTTTTTTTTTAAGTTCAGATTTACCACTTATTTTTATTCTCCTCCTATTCCTTGAGTTGGAAGTGCTGGTTCAGGCTTTTCCCGCATGAAGCAGGCTCCAGAAGTGCAGAGGTACAGCCAGGGCCAGCTCCCACCAGCCAGTGAAGCTCTGGCAATGCTGTCAAGCCCAGGGCCCAGCTGCACTGTGGTGACCTCACTACAGGGGTGTGATGCGGCTGTTTGATCTTCCCCACAATGTCAGCTGGGTGCAGTGAGTTTTACAGTTAGAGCAAGACATCAGTGCAAGAGAAATGTGCTCACTCTCCTAGCTTACAGCCTAGGAGGAACTAAGACTTTCCTTCACCTCTCCACCCTAGATGGATTCCTGCTGTTCGAGCAAGTGCCCCTGGTCGAGATCGATGGGATGAAGATGGTGCAGACCAGAGCCATCCTGAGCTACATAGCAGGGAAATACAATCTCTATGGGAAAGACTTGAAGGAGAGAGCCCTGTACGTAACACCTCCTATCACTTATGGAGCAGTCTGTTATTTGATAGCTACATTATATAAACCAAATTCAATCCTGTAAATCTAATATAAAGGCATCAAAAAGGCTAACAATAAGTTTTAACCACTGCTTCTGAAATGCTCCTAAACAGAAACAGGCTTTTAGTCTTTCTGAAAAATACTCAGGTTTAGTTCATGCTTAGTTTTGGCTGTGAAAATTGGCACTCTGTTGGTGATATAAAATTCCTATAAGTTGCCTTAGTTAATTGGAAAACAGATGAAATAACTTCTGTGCTTTTTTCTTCTATCTTCCTCTGACCAATAGGATTGACATGTATGTGGAAGGAATAGCAGATCTGATGCAAATGATTTTGATGTTTCCTTTCTCTCCACCTGATGCAAAGGAGAAAAATCTTGACTCAATTAAGGAGAGGGCAACTAACAGGTACTTTCCAGTCTTTGAAAAGGTAAGTAACAGCAAGTATGTGTCTATCAAACTTGCAATTATCCAAAAAATTTCTGCAAAATAAGAATGTGTTTGTAGTGTAGGTCAGTTCCCAATCCCCAGCTTTCTCAGCTATCTCAAAGAAGGAGAAATGCAGCAGCACATTTTCCTCTATTTGTTGGCTTGTGTTGTCAGGACTGTGGTATTTGAACATCTGCAAAGCAATATGTTCTCAGCTGTAGAGAAAAACTTTTCACTAAAGTGAAAGCAAGCACATCTGATTATTTTTCTTGAAGGAATATTCCTATACTTACATTTGTTTAGAGCCCATCTCTGCCATGCTTAATTTCCTTTGGGAAAGTTTCACTGGAGGAATGCAAAAATCCCTTGCAAATAAATCAGGTAGAGAGATTAGGAGTACTTCAGTAAAACAACAGTCATAGATTTATAAAACAACAAACCCAACCCATATGATTCATGCATCTGGAAGTATTTCCCACTTTTGCAATATTTATCTAGTTTTGTTGGAAAACAATGATAAAAGCTGAACATCACAGAAGTTCTTAACACTAAAATAACCTGTTCCCAAAGGCAGGGATTTGCTTTACTTAGCTGTTGCAATTCTGCATTTCTAAGTTTGCTTCCTGATATCAACACTGGACATCACTTTACATGAAGCATCTAAATAGGAGTTCTATGAACTCCTTAAATTGCTTGTTACTTCTTCCATTATCCCTATTTCTAATTCTAGGACTGTTACTAGTCTACTTAAGCATATGGTTTTGTTTCTGTTCCTGGTGCCAATCATCATTCATCATTACTCAGTGACCAAAGTCTGTAGTCTGTGTACTGGAACATGAAATGAACAAAGCTTTTTTTTCCAGTGACAGTGAAATGATTTAGGCTCAGCTTTAGCTGAAAAATCCACCCTGAAATTTCAGATAGAATTGCTGCTCAGCTCTGCAGCTGTGCTGTGAGGCTTAGCTGCCAAGGATGCCCATATGCCCCACTCTCTTCTGCAGCCCATGTTTTCTTGTCTTCTCCAGGTTTTGAAACAACATGGCCAAGACTTTCTCGTTGGCAACAAATTCAGCTGGGCAGATGTTCAGCTAATGGAAGCCATTTTAGCAGTGGAGGAGAAAATTCCTGCTGTGCTGTCAGGGTTTCCTAAGTTGCAGGTAATTTTATTACTGAACATGCAGTATTCAGGAGCTAGAGGTCAGTCCTGAAGTGATCATCTCCCCAGGCTGTGTAAATCACATTTTTGTGGCCGGAATTTCTGTCTTGTTCTGTTTTTAAATTTTCTTTTTTTTTTCAGGTGTTTAAGACCAAAATGAGCAATATGCCTACAATTAAGAAGTTCCTGCAGCCTGGCAGCCCAAGGAAACCCCCACCAGATGCCCATTATGTAGAAACTGTGTTGAAGGTTTTTAAGAAATGAAAGCCTTGCCACCTTTGGTGTGACCCAAAATGCTGAGAGAGGGGAGGGGAAGCAGAGCAGCAACCCCAAACCCTAAATCAAAGGAGAAGGAAGTTCAGCAAATTAGTATTGTTTTAGTTAAAACCAGTGCTAGAAAAACAAAGCAACCCATACCAGAAATAAAGCATTCTATTACATTGGCAATGTGACAGCAGCTTTGTGTTTATTGATATCAAGTGCTTGGCAAAACATGAAAACAAAGTCATAGGGAGGCAAAGAACTATTTGTAGGGTAGGGAATTTATTGATCTGGAAAAAGAACAGTGCACTGTTAGTATTGTCAGAATGTAACTTGTTTAAGAAGCTATTTTCTACATGAAAAGAAGCTGAGAGTAAGAGCTGTGGAAGAGAAGAAAGAAGACTAGCAGCACCGCTTACCCTTTAAAGAAGTAGACTTGTTTCAAGTTTCCATTCTTAAATTTAAAGCTTGTGGGTGAATTGGATTTTTAAGGTCTCTCAGCAAAGTTTTTGCAAAATTGATTCTTTTTCTCTGTAAATCAAGTATTTCAAACCTTGTGTATGATCATACCAGCTACTCACAAGCAGGTTACAAATACATTACCTCTTGAGAGCAAAGTGTCATGAAAGAAAGGTGCGGTCTGTTTTGCAGACTCTTGCAAGGCAGAGGGGGTTTATTTCTACACATTTAGGACACAACACAGAGCAACAGATACTCAGGTTCCATTGAATTTCAAATAAAAATATTGACAGTAGACAATAACAGCCTTGTGAAGTGGCCTGATGCAACAGAGAAGCAGATGCCTAGAAGGAAACTGTGATCCAACAACTGTCAGTAACCAGATCTGATGCTTAATATTCTATGACATGAGTAAAGAAAAAAAGAAATTAGAAAAAATATGGCAAAGTGAATCTGAGGGAGAAAACAGAAGAATACCATTTCCCAAAATAGCTCAGTGAAGTGACGTTTCCAAAAGTCAAGTTAGGAGACAGACTATGTTGGACTTAGTTGCCTGAAATCTCAATGGATACTCGTGACAGGAAATGTCAGTGTTGGGATAAATCACCCTCTGAAGAGTTGTGCTCCTCTCCCCTACCTCTAAGGGAAGGCTGAAGGGACTGGCTTCATCTAAACTTTTAACTACCTCAGCTGAGACAGAATAATTTTGAGTAGTTCATCTATAACTCAAGAGTATGCTGAGAGATTCCTCCTGAATTGCAACCTGTTGGAAGGAGACTAGACAGCTAGACCGGATGTAGGTGTCTACAAAGTTAGGTGATATGAGTTTTCCAAGTTGTCTACACTACCATTAACTTTCAGGCTTGAACTCATGTTTTCCTACAGTGCAGTCACTAGACCCAGGATGTCTCCTAGAGTTTATCGTGTCCAGGCCTACAAATAGTAAAGCCAGATAAGCTACCTAAGAGTGAGTTTGGGTTCGTGAAAACCTGCCAGATGCCCCTTGGTGCACCTGTCGATGCATGGAAAGCTTCAATCTCCCACATTATCCTAGATTTTGCATCATAAGTCATATATGTCCAAAAATGTGGGAAATGCTTTCCAGCAGTGTCAGAGGCTGGACAGGAGACCTTCCAAAAATTTAAGGAGGGGACAGAGGGACATAGGGCCCTAACCAGAACAGGGAGCTACAGGAGGTGCTTTCACTGAGGGGCTCCCTTTTGTGACGCCTGGCTGTCCTTACGGGCCATATGGGGTCCAGAATGTTCCACCTGGCGACTAGGCACCTCCTAAAAGACAATACATTGCAGTGGTGACTCTTTTGATGCCTTGGCCTTCTGTGGTTCTAGCTCTAAGTAAATTATTAAGCTTATTTTATTGTCAGGCATGGAACACATCACTGTAACAGGTACCAATAGTGAGGACTGATAGGATGAGGATCACTTTCAGCTACCAAGCAAAGAAGTATGTGTACAGGAAGGATGTGAAGGAGACAGCCCCCAGTACTGTAACTGCAGCTGATGGCTACAACAATATTAACCACGTAGATTAGATAGGCAGGATGATGCATAGGAATTTATGCTGTATTGATTTTTCAAATCAATACAGTTGTCCAAAGAAAGCAGTTGGGAATGCAGAGGGCAGTTTGCCTTCTGATGCCACACTTCACTTACTGTCTCTTACAGTTGTCTTTGGTGCGTATTTTCAGTGAGTCAAATTCAGGGAAACATTTTTGACTTACCAAAAAAAAAAACCCCAAAAAACCAACAACCAACCCCAATGTCCAGAGATGAAATTCAGCAGAAGT
>VZTE01005383.1:1782407-1796001 GCA_013397775.1 Eulacestoma nigropectus | reverse complement strand
TCTCAGTGCGGGGCCGCTGCAGCAGGTGTCGGCTTGTTTGGTGCGGGGCACCCTGCCGTATAAGCACATGAAAGGTTTTCTCCTTCGGCAGGCTGGACGGGAAAAATGTGCTCTGTGGAGGGTGTTTAATTATTTGCAAACTTAATTGTTAGCTTTTTATATAGCCATCCATCATGTTGTGTGTTTGATTTGTATTTACTTGTTTAAACTGTTGCTTAGATAGTAAGTGAACACCAGATACTGCCGTAGTTGATTCTGTTTTCCATGGTGATGAATTGTGCTGTGTACCTACTGTCCTTGATAGAAAGTGCTGCGCGAAATTTAACTCTTTGTACTTGGGTAAATCAAGGCAATTCCAAACGCTCAGGTTTGGTGTAGAGAAGGGATATCAGATATCTTAGAGCTGCTCTTCCTCCTTTGCCAATGGAAGATTATATCCCACCTGTATGGAAAAGAGACTATACGTTTTGCCAGTTAGGTGGGAATGTGTAAGCCCATGTGGAATTTACACCGCCTAAATATTTGTATGCACAGGAATTGTGTTTGATGGTTCTAATGAAGAAAGGCAAAGGATTGCTTGTGGCTTTGGTTGGGGCTTTTGGTTTTGTATTTTTTCTTCGTTGGTTGGTTGGTTGGGATTTTTTTTCTTTATAAGGTGGGAGGAGACTTTGAAACCTTTCTTTGAACATTGATTTAATCTTCATGATAAATAGACTTCTGTATTTGCTGTTCTAATTTCTGGCTAATATGTTCACTTTTCACCAGATAAGTTAAAATTGGCAGAAATAATGAAAAAAATTCCCTGCTCAAGGGAATCATCATGTGAAGATACGGTTGGCAGGAGGGCCTCTAATTTTCTGTGTAGCAGAAGGATGTGGCCAAGTAAAACATGTCTTTAGCGGCTTTGATTCTTTAGACTAGAGAGAAGTCTCTTTGGCATTCTTATGCTAAAAATGTAGGCTAAGACTTCCCTTTGAAGTCCTGATTTGGAAATGCCCATCTCTACTACATCTATTTTTTTTGCATTAGATTCCAAAGTAGATTTAGTCTCTTCTAATCTGCAGAGCAGGAGTAAGTCTTTGTTTAAATAAACAAAAATACTTGTATGTATGTATATATATGTTAAGAGATGTGCTATTTTTGGTTTTGAATGCACACCTCTGAATCCATCATTCTGCAGGTTTCTTTTTTCTATTGCCTTGATAGCATTTCAGTCTAATCAGTATGCAATAGATGATGGTTTTGCTCTCTAAATTTAGCTGCTGATGTTCATATACTACTTGGTATTCTGTATTGCTCTTTGTAGTGGGCATCCTGCGTAGACAGACCAGCCCCAGTGGCCTTTGTCCTGGAAAAAGCATCATCCCAGTTGATACATTAACATTGAGCTTTTAAAAGGGATGAAGTATGTTAATCTAGTGTGCTTTAAGACCAATGGAGTCTTTAGGTGTGTTAGTGTGTACTTATTCTTTGTGTGTGCCTCACACCTCAGGGAGAGAAATGGAGTGACTGTCACATTATGCTAGTGTTTAGTTACTACTCTTTTTTTTCACTCCCATATTTATGCAGAGAGCTTCTGTCAGAAGCAGGTTTGTGGTCCAGTGGGATGTTCCAGCATTAGGACACCAGGCTAAGGTGAACAAGTAGGTAATCCAGGGCATAGTAGGATTAGTCCACAGGGTGAAATCTGGTCAATTACTTTTGTACCTGAAAATCCCTTTAACTTTTAAGTATATTTTTTCATTACAGCACCTATTACTGTGACAGATGGAACTTCCCATAAATTTTTGGCAAGTGGCTTACTGTTTCCTCTGGGAGTCATCAGCTATTCCTTACCTTCCTTGATCATATTTTAGCATCTTAAGCCAATTTAATTTCCATGGCTGTGAAATAGACAATAGCCATCATAACATGTGATTGTGTATACTGTTGAAAAAGTCACTGAATTGTAAGCATCTGCAACAGCTTTTGTAGGTGTGTGAAGTTTTAAGAAATAATGGCTGTTCTAATGAAATTATTAGAAAATATTTCAAGGTGAAAAGAAAGCTGACTTAAGAATTGCTGTTACTTCTCCTTTCTAATGGCAGATTTTCATAGAGGACGTAGTTTTATGAATTGCAAATAAAAATTTGTTTTAAAATACTGATTCCCCCCATAGTGATTGGGATGATTCCTGGAATCATGTGTGGCATTGACTTTTGTTTTCAGCTCTTCAGTATTTTGGCATGGATTTAAATGCTCTTGGGAGTTCTATGCTATATGTACATCCTGGCTGCATGTCAGTCTGCCAAGGTGCAGTCATAGGACAAAAATAAGACAGAACAGAAAATAATTAATGCAGGATGTGAAGTTGTGTAAGGGGAAATTTTATGAGTCTCATTACCTTCTCTATAGCTTTGTGGTCTTGTTTTCTCTGTTAAATTAAGTGATATAAAAGTAAAGTAATGCAGTCAAGCATACTTTTATTTGGGTTTCACAATGGTGCAAGTTAGTTTCCAAAGTGAATCTTACACCTTCAACCTATCATCTCCTTTTTTATGTCAGATAAGAGGCTGAAAAGCATTGGTTTTGTTTGATGCAGGCAGGTGAAACAAACTTGCATAATTTTCTTTCTCAAGGCTTCTTGCAAGCCTTTTGTTAAGGACCACAGCATGGCTAAGATTCAAGGTTTACAGGTTGTGTGCTGTAATTCAGGGTTGCAATATTATGTAAGTTCTTGATGACTGTAGGAAAAGTGGATACAGATTTATCACTCCAGTTAGGCTGGTTCTGTGCTATATGTGTGCTTTATGTAGGAAAAGTTGTTTTCTGATTCCTAACTTAGTCAAACTATAAATTAATTCCTGAATATCCTGAGATCTTATTTAAACCACAGGAAATTTCTTTTTCTACGGGAAAATGATTTTGTACCATGCCTCTTAAGGCATAAAACTCTGTGTGTGTGTCTTTCCCATCTGCAGAGGTGATGGGAGACTTGTCTTTGGCTTTGGACGCAGCATGGCATCGCAGTCATTCAGAGAATGTGCTCATGCTTTGACCAAGAAATTTAATTCAGTGCTTTGTTTGATTAACAGGCATCCATAATCTGGTGTCTTACTTGTAGTCAAGAAGACCTTTCGCCATCTCTTTTTTGATAGGATATTTATAAAGCATTCTTTTGGCTTTGGTCCACTTACTGAGGTGGAAGTTACAAAAAGCAGGATGGATTAAATGCAGTGCACTGTGTTTGGCAGTCACTGGGAATAAGTATGCAATAGAATTGCTTTTCTTGTTTTTGTGGTGGTTTTAGGAGGGTAGTAGAAACAAGAAGTGCAGTTATTTGCGGTATTTGTGGTGTTACCTCTGTGGTAAAGAGTGGTATTTTCATTCTTGCTTGTCTTTGGTAACTTTTAAACCCTGGCTTTTGTAGTCTCCCAGACTTGCCAGTGCTACAGGTAAAACTAGTTTGAATCACTTTAGAGTTCCTAGATATAGAAAGTCCAATTGCTAGCAGGATATGTTCATAGTAATGTGCTCAGGTTATTAGCACTTCGTTTTTCTCCCAGTATTTATTTTTTTGTTTGTTTGAATCATCTGCCAGGAGAACGACTGGTTTCAATGGGGAGCACTCTGCCTCATAGCACATATACATAAGAACTGAGACAGCTTTTATCAATTAAGTGGAAGATGTTGAGTGTATATACCAACGTTTTACTCTTAAAGTTATAAATGAGCCAGATTTGTTTGTCAAATATAAGGTTTGGAATGGAATTATGACAATAGTATTCTTGATAGTGAGGACTGGACTTTACCTATGAAGGAATCCTTTCCACTTTGTTGCTCCTAAGCTTGTTTTTAAAGCTAGTTTAGATTTTATTCAAACAGACGTAGGCTAAACTAATTTAACCAGTACTAGCACCCCAAGTCACTCCACGCAAAAAATGCTTGTAGGGGCTATGTAGGGAACACTGAGGAACAGATCTGACTTGAAACTACCCTGGCCTGTCTTTCTACCTGGTGGCTGTCTACCCTGACCAGGTTGTTGTGTTGCTGTGTTGAAGGGTTGCACAAGGATGAGAATGAGCATTGGGAGGCTGAAGGAAAGTGGGCGCATAAAAACTCTGTCTTTATGTTAGTCAATGTCTGAGTAGTCTTGAAAAGTATTTCTGATTCTCCTTTGGTAACTACCAAAACAGCACAGTACTTGGTTTGGTTATTCTTTTATATGAGAAAAGGCAAAAAAAGATTTTTGCTCATCTTGTAATTTACGAGCTACTGGAATAGCTCTGGTTTGCCTGATTTTAATAAAAAAGTAGCTTGGATGGTAAGAGAAAATAGAATGGATTTTTATTAGTTTTTTTAATATGGGTCCATTTGATTCTAAGGCTATGTTGATGAAGTAAAATCAAGATTTTGCTGTGTCTCCCCACTCCCCAGGCTTTATTTAAACATTTGTTTTGCCGTGTGGAAAAGGTCAGCTGAGTACAGCATATGTATTTGCCCAGTATGTTTGAACGCATTGCCCTAAAGTTTGGGCATTGGACTGTTGTAACATTGGACTGTTGTTAGATTTTTTTTTTCATTGTCTTGTTTCCATCCTCTTGAAAATTGCACTGCTTATGTGGGAGCTTCTCTTTCTTAACCCACCTTCTCCACCCTCCTCAGACTATAAAAAAGAAATTGTTGATGGTCACTGCTTTCTATCCACAGAATTAACTTTTTGACTTTAAGGGTTCTCAATGAAGAGGGTAAACATCTGTTTTCAAACTTCTTACAAGTCCAAGGGATGCATTCTCCAAGTTAAAAACTAGTGTCATAGAAGAATGTACTTACTTAAAAGAAAGAGGCTAGAAAAGATTAACCAGGGGGTTTAATTTGCATCAGTTGTTTTGAACTGGTCTTTGTTGGAGTGCATTTTATCTGCGGCTGCTTAAGGACAGGGCAGGGCAGTTGGCTGGGTCTTGACTGGGTGCTCCTGCTCTCTCCTTGTTCAGCTCTTGGTTGAAGTGGCTCCTGCAACTGGCTCACAGCTCAATGCAGTGCTTGGAAACAGTGGGAGCGTGAGGCTAGGGAAAGTAAACAGACTGACACAGTCTGCTGTTTTCTTCAGCTGAATTAAACTGCACTTTCAGTCTGTGTTCCCAATTGCTGCACACCTGTCTGATTGTAGATGGAGGGGCAGCTTTGTTATCTGGATAGGAGGATCTAACTTCAGGCCACTGTCAAGAAGCATTGTTCACCAGGCCTGCTTTTCTGCATTTGAGTGAGAAAGCTAATGAAAAAAAATTTTCCATTGGTAGAGTTGGTTTTTGCCAACTTGCCGCCCTGTTATACGTCATTTTGCAAACTTACCAGTGTTAGCATAAGGGGAGCGGAAGGGGCACATGATGGTGAACAAATCCACCCCTGATAGCAGCTGTCAGATTGGCACAGCTGTATCATAAAACATGTTGTAAGTTACCTGTGCTAGAAATTAGTGGATCTACTAGTACGTCTACGTGATGTCTTGACTTTGGTGGCAAAGCTCATAAAGAAGCTGCTGTAACTACTGTTTCTCTGCTCCTGTACCCCCCTGTAGTTTGCTGGTCTATGTTATGCCAGTTACAAGTGCATATTGCAGGACTACTCTGTATTCTGAATAACTGAAATTTTAAAAGTAGCCCGCTTCATACTTTTATTTTCTGTTTATTTTTAACCCAGATTATTTTTATGAGGCAGTTTGTAATGTGGTCCTACACTGGCTGCCACCTGCAGAACAGAGCATCAGATGAGAATAGTAAGAACTGATCTGTGAAAGGTAGGCAGAAACTTCTGCAACCAGCTTCTTTGTTGGCAGTCAAGAAACTCCATCTTTACCATGTAGCATTTATTCATAACAAACTTCTCCATGTAGACAAATTTATGATATTTAAACTGTGCTAAGTGTGCTGACATTTACAGTTCTGTGAGTGGGAGTGCTGTGGTGGAAAATTATATGAAGGTGAAGGGAAGGGCTAGCATAGCCTTTGCTAGGTAGGAAGCTAAAGATCTGCAATAGCAGAAGGAAGCCAAAATCATATGACTCTGCAGACATTGGGAAAGGAACTCTTTTCAATCTTAAGAGAATGGTTGTTTCAGCTCTGTCATCTATACTTTGTTTCTTCAGGTTTTTTTTTTTAACTTATGCTTTTGACATTTTCCTTGGCAACCTCTCTTTATCTTGACAGCCATGAAGGTATGCTGTAGGCATGCATGCTTCTGATATATGGGGTTATTTGCAACATTTGCTTCAGATTGCTGATGTCTGAACCAAAGCAGAAAAGCAAGGAAGGCAGAGAGAGAGAGAGATTTCGGGCTTGTCTCTGTTGCTTTAGTTTGCCTGGTTTTCCTGCCTCGTTTCTGTCTGAGGTAGCTATGTGGATGGCTGTATAATTGCTAGCATTGCTGTCCCAGTTGCCCTAGGGGCTGCAGTACTTGACCAGAACAGTTTGAGGGTTGCTGTGCTGTCCTAATTTAGATGAAATGTTAGAAGAATTGAAATGCCCCCCCCCCCCCTTCCCGTTCTGTGCAGAAATGTGGTAATTGCTCTGAATTCTTTCTTAGTTTGGTGGCAGTGAGTCAGATTCTTAGCTGGTATGTTTGGCAAAGCTCTCTTTTGTGAGTGCAGCAAGTGCTGTTGTTCTTCAGCTTGGGGGCCTGTCCCCCTGCTTCTGTTCAAGGCGTGGAGCCCTGCTTGCTGTTTGAACTGTCTGACCCTCACCAGCGCAGAGTGAGCTCTGATTTTCTGTCTAATGCAGAGAGATTTGTTTTAGTAGTAAAACACTTACTTGTCCTTTGCTGCTGTATGATTCTAAAAAGCTTTAATTTTAGGTGTGATGGAAGCAGAACTGATCTTCCTTTGAAGAGAGCATTTAGAAATAATTTTCATGCTTTCTTCATGCACTGAAGTATTGAAGAACTGGTTATTGTTTAGACAGGTAACTGACAGTCTCCACTATCCATGTGCTGAGGGACTGTGCAAAATGATGTCAAAGCAGGTGTTTGAAAATGTCCACAATTTGATCCATATTTCTAGCAGTTACTCAAGTATGTGTGGTCACCTGAAGCATTTTATCAAAAAGCTGACAAGGAGTTCTAAAATTATGGAAACTGAGACGGAAACAAATAGAAATTTGTAAAAATCAGTACCATAAAACTCTTGATGTTGCTGATTTAGATACTCCTGTCCTTTTGTGAGCGTTGGTCGGCATCGCCTCAGCAAGGAAGTCAGTGGAGTCATGGGAGATATATGTGGTCTTTGTGTCTGACGAGGAAAGGCAAATGCTTTGTCCTTTGGAAGGAGGAGGACTAAAGGAGTACAGAGATGGATGTTTTCTCTGCAAGAGTGCTTACCAACCTTGGGTCATTGAGGTGTGGAAATAATGCCACTTGAACAAATGGACTTGCTAACTCTTGGTAAAATTGTACAGGTATTTGAGAGTAAACATGCAGATCCAGGTAATAGTGTGAGACACCTGGAAGGCTTGGTGACTCTGTATGCTAAAAACAAGGATTGGCATATTGCTTTTGCCTGGAAAACATCTGTGTTGGTGTTGCAAACTGTGTTTTTAAGTGATTTGGCTTCCTTGCAACAAGCTGTTTGAGAAAGGAATGCTACGGGGTTAACATGCTGTTTTAACCACGAACAGCTGTGGAGGAGGTTTTGAGCCCAGCATGATTACTGAACATTGGACTGTTTTTTGTTCACAATTATGGCACTGTCAATGCACTTTAGAAAATTACTTTATTTGAAATTTGCACACACTAAATCTAAAAAAAAAGCTATGTAGAAGCATCATGAGGTAAAACTGCTTAGAGTATTATGCCTTTGCTGTATTTTTTCCTTTCTTGTTCTTCTATTTTTGTCTCTCCAAAAGTCTATCATTATGGAAAGACATAGTTAAAACTTGGCTTAGCCCCTTCTATCCTGCAAGACTAAATTTTTCTTAAGGCAAACCAGTTGAATTGTATTCCAAATGCTTCCTTTTTGCATTGTTTGTTTCTATTAGGTAAATGGTCCCGGTGGGGATAGTATCTTCAATTCCTTGTATGGTCCAAAGCAGCATTATATTTCAATCTGATTCTGTTAGCGTCATATTGTGCTGGGGCAGCAAGACAATGGTGTGCATTGGTTTGGGGTTTTTTATTTTGTAACATAACCAAAGTTTTGGTCTTGGATATACAGTAAGTCTCCCTGTCTGTGCTCTAAACATGCCCATGTTAGAAGAACAAATTGATGCTGAATGCAGATGGCACCCGTGTCCTGGAGCTGTACTGTAGGCGTGTCTGGGAACAATCATATAGTAATGCTACTGCTGAGCTTATGGGAGGTTATGGAGGTAGGAAGCCGTTTTTCTGAACAAACTTCTTTTTTCCGTGATCTGTATCACTGGCTTTGAACCACAGGGGATGGTTCCAGGAATTGTCCTGCAATAATTGTTCTTTGAAAAACTGCTTTTAAGTTTGCATTGCAACTGCAGGGCTGTAAACTGAGGGACCAAAACTGAAGCCATCTTTTGAGTCCTTTCCATTTTTTCTGGTAAATGGTGACGTGTTGCTCCTGGTTATCAGTTTGTCCTACGAGAAAGCAATCCTTGATGTTTAACTGCAGAGTGTGCAGGAACCTCTCCAGTTCACTTGTCGCACTGAGGGGAGCCCTGCCTTGCACAGGCAGGCTGCTGCTGTAAAATGAAGTCATCCCATGCAACCCTATCTCCCCCTCCTCTGCCCCCAGGCTGGTCTCTTTTTTATAAAAGGGTTTGGAAAACCTTCCTCCTTCTTGCCTGGCCCTGTGTCCGAGGGGAGTTGTCGGTAAGCAGGGCTGGGCTTCTGGCCTTATCTCTGTTGTCAGAGCTGCCTGCCTGGTAGGTGGCAGTGGGGGCAATGCTTTTCGAATGAGACTTTGCTGTGTAGGGAGGCCCTTGTTTTTTTGTTTTAACAGCTTCCTATTGTTTGAAACAGCAGGTTATCCCCTCCCATGCTATTCTAGCTCTTTCCTCCTCCCTTAAATAATTTTTCTGTGCAAGTATTACTCAGAGCAGTTACTCTCACAGTGAGTCCTCAGAGTTTTCCCAACTCGCTCTGATCTCCAGCTTCTGTTGTGATACTAGTGTGAAGTTCACACAATAAATAGAAAGTAGTTTCTGAAGGTAGGTCTTTCTGATTTTTATTTTAGCATCACTACCACTGTGACGTGACTTTTTTGATTGCATTCAAGTTGTCATAGGAGTTCTTTCCTACCTACGATACTGAAAGATAGAAAATATTGCTTTTCAATGTCTCTGGCTTTTGTTTCTAAGATACAAAGAAAGAGTATTGCTTCAGTTCATTAATAGTTTGCTTTTCAGTGTGTCAGTCCTGCTGGCTAATGGTGTTTCATATGTGTACATTTTATTTATGATATTCTACCTCTGTGAAAGGCACTGTCTAAGCCATGAGCTGGCTCTGGTCCACCATAGCATAACTTTTTGTATCTAATAGTATCCATGATTAATTTGAAGATAAAGCCAGTCAGAATCTCTTCTCACCGTATCAATTGTTACAGCTGGAAGGGATGTTGGCAGTTCATTTCCCATCTTGCTTTACAGTGTAAGAATTACCTAGTCAGAAGTGCTCCAGACTGCTTTTTTAGTAAGTTAGTTGTGGTTTTCCTTCCCTCTACTTGTTGACTTCTGTGTAAGAAAGTTGATAATGAAACGAGGTACTAAACATACGTAGAACTTTCCTATTATTTTAATGTGCTGATTTATAAAAGTCAACTTGCTTTAGCTGGTTTCCCAATTCCCTGCCTTCTATCAAGTGTCTTGTTTCCAAAATTAGTAATAATTTTGTGATTGTTTGAAGTCTGTCACTGCTGTTTCATACTTTTTGCTGGTTCAGCTTGGCAAAAAGTACGTATTTGTTTAAATTTCTAGATTTGAAAAAAAAAGAAACCAAAGCCCTCAGATTATTTTGATATGTTTGGTGACACTTAAGCAGAAATTTTAATTCCATAAAATGATAAGTCCAGTTCTAGACTTTCTCATCAGAGAGGGTGAAGGAGGGGGAAATAATCTATATATCAGTTCCAGTACTTGTCATTCAGTATAATAAACATTCTGCCTTTTCTAATGCATTCCAAAGTTTTTTGAAGGAATAACTTCTTAGGCAGCCTAAAACAGACCAGGATTACAAAGACATTGATTATAGTCTCAGAGGCAGGATTCATCTGATCCATACCTGGTAGATGAAGTCCCACTCTGCTTGCCCTAACTACAACTTCTTGATAAGCTGATTCAGGTCACTAGCCTAGTAGGAAATAAAGCAAGCCCTCTCCTCCCCTCTTGCCATCCCTCCAAAAGTGCTAATTTTGTGAGCTAAATTTGCTTCTGTGAGCATAAGTGTGAACTGCCTGCCCCAGAGCACTGGTGTGGAGGAAGAAGTGCCTTCTTCACGCTACTCTGGTGGCCCCAAGATTTGGGCTTAATTTGGTTGTTTAATAAGGTTCCTCTCAGAGGTTGTCTGCCTGAGATCATACATCCTCTTTCTAGAACACTGTATTTTGTGGGAGTTAGAGAAGCCGTAGGCTTTTTTATTACTGTTATTATAACTGACAGTTCAGAAACCTCTTGGGTTTTTTTGACAGAGAAGTGTTGCAATGGACATACAGGAGTTTGTGTTTTCTGAAGTTGTTAATTTATAATGTAGTTATGTCTGTAGGTTATGACAGTGGTCTGAGAGTTTTAGGTGTCTTAAAAACCCAAACAGGATGATTCCAGGTTAAAGAGTTCTCTGTTTAAGGCCAGAGAAACATGACAAACAGCCTGAGGAGTGAAGGAAGCAGACTGTGGTGGCTGTCAGGATGAACAATGGTTTTGGCACACCTGCTGCTTTGCTGCTGAGCTTCTCCGTGCTTGGCAGGAAAGGAGTGATTTGGAGGATAACCAGATAGTTTTGTAGATGGTTTTGGTATGTTTCCATCTTCTCTGAGAGGGAGAAAACAGAAGCACTTGCTTTATAATGTAACTAATGGCTGATTGAAGACTGGCACCATCAACTTTTGGGGCAGGATTTAATAATGCACTTAGAAATGTGAAAGTTAGTATTATGCTAGACTGTAAGGCCCTTAGAAGGGAGTGCAGGGAGACTGAGGTACCATGGGAAGGGGGAATAGTTGGATATAGTCAAAGCAATGTGTTAGAGAAATTTATGCTCATACTGCCTCTCTGAATAGATATAAACATAATCAAGAAGCAAAATTAAGAGAGCTGAAACAAATGCATTTGGCAGATGTTTTTTCTGTATGACAGTTTTTTAACTCCACCATGTTCCAGCTGATGTTATTCAGTTGATGCTTCTAGAAGTTGACACAGATGTAAGATGTGAGACGAGATTACAAAGAATCCCATGTCACAGCCATGTCATTCCATCCATTTTCCAGTTGTGTCTATTCAGGTTCTGATGTAATCATATTAATAGTCTTTTTAATTGATGTGTTAATGCCATACATATTTATACAAACTTTCTCTGAAGCATCTCATGTACTTGATTTCACAAGAGGATATTGCTGTCCTAAATTGTTGAGTACCTGGGTCACCAGAGTATATTGGAATTGGAGAACTTAGGTGTACTGGGAAAAAATGAGAATGCTAAAAAGCTGGAAAAACTTCCTTTTTGTCTAGCAAAGAAAATGCATCTAATACTGTACTTTTTGTCTCAGCTCAGAGGAGTTTAACTTCAAATGGAGTGACTTCAGCTCTGATTGATGAAAAATATAAGAATTTTTTCAGATCATCCACTAACTTGCACGTGTGCATGCACACATTTTATTTTCTTAATCACAGAGGAAGGATGCATAGACTCTTAATCTGGATAAAATATTCTTATTTTTTCCTGTTTCCCTTACAGGTGTGTGTATAAGGAAATGCGGCTTGCTGTAATGCTGGTTAAGCAATGGATAATAATTATAGTAACAGTGTGTCTGAATGCTTTTGTCTAGTATTGAAGGAAGATTTTGTAAACGATTTCTCAAAAAAGCATTTAACATGGTGTAATGACATGACTGAAAATACCATTGTGGTGTCGGTAATCCTTCTTGATAAGGATAGCTGTTACAGATGTTGCTTTCCCAAATGTCAGGTGATTGTTCCTTGAAGCCTGGTTATTCTGAAGGGAGAGGGCTTTTAAGCACGACTGTGTTTGATTTTGTCCTTTCATTGCCTTGCTGGTGTTCTGGATCTGAATTTTTTTCTGCACCAAGTTGCTAACGCAACAGTTGCATCTCTTCAGCAGCTTCTTGTTTTGCCAGCATATTGTCTGGGGAATTCTGGGGAAAACAAGTTCTATTGTGCAGCGTTACAATGCTTGTAGACGCGAGCCTGGAGCAATATCAGCTGGTCTTGCACTAACAGGATTTGGCAAAAGAAGGTGTGGGCGGCATGTGACTGCTGTGCAACTGGAAGGTGAAGATTGTGTCCTGTGACCAGCTCTAGGGGGTCCTGGTGTGGGGTGTGGTGGCTGTGTAACCTGTACTGGAGCCTGTAGGAAGAAGCAAGCCTTAGAGACAATTTTGGATTGCCATGGCATGATATGGAGTCCTCCACAGTTTTTGAGGTGGATGTGCCTAACCCTACTGCTTTGGGGAGTTCCCAAAAGACTGAAAGGATTTGAGCATCAAAAAAGCCAAATTTTATTTAAATAGTAATAGAAATGCTACTTTTTTAAAAAGACAAAATTTAAAAAAATCTAGGGAAGACAAAATAGAAATAGGCTTGTGTGCAAGTTTCCTGTTACCAGCTATGTCTCACCTTCCCAGCCTGTCAGTCACTGAGTGGTCCCAAATATCTTACTGGAAATTTTGTGCTGTCTAAGACCAGCCATACCACATGATCCCCTGGAGCTTTCATCTTTGAACACCCTTGGTATCTCCCCAAGAGGGCAGGATGGGACTGTACCCCTGCCCCCAGGGATGATAGATGGCACAGTTACACTCTTAAAGAATTACACCCATACTTAGAAGCCAGAAACCAAATGCTTACATGAATGTTATCATCCTGAGACCTAGTTACTTTCCTGTTCCCTACTGTGTGTGATGGAGTGGAAGAACTCCTAAAGCTGCTGTTGTCTCTTGCCTGAAACTTTTCCCCAAAGCTTCTCTGTGCTCTAGTGCTGTTCCCTAGGGCACTTTGCGTAAGGGGTGACACGTCATTGTAGGCGGGGCATTCTTTTCTACGGGGGAAGAAAAAAGATGAACTGAGTACGCAAAATATAAGATACAAGTTTAGGAAGCTGTGCTTTCTAAATTTCATGTGTTCTGTACTGGACTAGGCCAGAAGCTACGTAATCCTTTGTGCTTAACCTTGCAGCACTCCTGGGAGTCACTATTTAAAGGGTATGTGGGTTGTGTTTAGTTTCACAAGTGATTTCAGCCGGTGCAGGATCAGATTTGGGAGAGTAACAGAAGTAGCTGCTTGCTTTTCTGTGGAGCTGAGACCCACAGCAGCATTGAAAAAATTGAATTACTGCTGAAAGGAATTAAAGTGAATCTCTGAAGTAAGCATACCTTTTTTTTTTTTTTTTTTTTTTTTTTTACAGACAGGGCGAAAACCTTTTTGTTGTA
>VZTE01005383.1:1715263-1782362 GCA_013397775.1 Eulacestoma nigropectus | reverse complement strand
GTACAGGCTGAAATCCTGTTGTCTGATGTTGAGCTAGACTACAGTTTTCTCTAGCTACTCTTTTAATGTTGAACTTAGTGGCTTTAACGTTTGTTGTTGGCTGGGTACTTTGCAGTCCTGTCAGGACAGGCCTCCTTTTTGTGTGTGAAGGCATGTGTACATATCCTTAAATTTGCTTTGTCATTCTGTTTTAAGATAACAACAGCAACAAGTTTCATTAAGGGTGTTTTCTTTTCCACATTTACTAGTTGGTTAAATGTATTATAACTTTCCTGGGGACCTTCAGAATTCTGTTTTAATTTTATCTTTAACAGGTTTCTTCAGTTGCTAAGAGAAGAACTCTTGTGACCTACCTCTTCATGATCTTTTTCTGCCAATGAGCAACCCACAAATAATGTGGGAAGGCCCTTTTCAGGGTATATACCTCCTCTTGAGTGCTTCCTGGGGCTTAGGTTTTTTTCTGGCCAGGGGATGTTTTGGTTTTTTGGGGGAGGAAAGGAGGTTTGAGTTTTTTGTTTATTTGGGTTTGGGGTTTTTTGGTGGGTTTTTTTGGGTTTTTTGTAGGGAGCTTCTGGTGCCACTCAGTTGGGTCATTTTATTGCCAAGCAGAGAAAAAAAATAATCAAAGCTGTTGACATCATTCTTCTTTTTCTTACCCCGACACCCAACTGGTCTGTTCAGCTTTTATTATACTGCATTTGCACAGCTTCTGCTTCTGTGACCCATTAGGACAGAGCCTGCTTGTGCTTAACAAGAGTCTCTTTCATGCTTTGTGGATCTCCCCAGGCCACAGCCGGACACAAAATAATCCTTTTTGCATTTGGTAGTTTCACAGTACTTTTCTGGTGAAGATAAAATAACCTTCCTGAATGAAAACAATAACATCATCTCCGTAAGCCTGGTTTTGATACAAGGAAATTGTGTCATTGTTTCTGCATCTTATAAAATGAACAGCAGTTTGTTTGGGTTTTTTTTCCTTGGCAGATTACTTACAGATTTTAATATTTTAAAATCTTGGGAAGAGTGTTATAAGTTTTTAAAATCAGTATGGAGTTAGTGTCTTATGGTAGTGTCTAGAGAACCAGGTTTTTTGAATCGTAAAATAAAAATTTGAATTCAGACTTTGAATTCGATGAGGCCAAAGTTTTGTGAAAGTTCATATGCAATCTCATGGCTTCACCTTATTATTAGTTCTAACATAAAATACAAGATCTGTAGTTCAAAAAACTTGTTTATACAACAATCTGCTTTGCACACATGATGCTTTCATTTTTGTATACTACGCGTATTCTCTAATGTTTTAGTTTCTGAAATGTTTGACAAGTGTACTGTGTATGAGGTTTGACAAGTATACTGTGTAAGAAAATATCCTTTACCTGTTTTAGCCATCTACTCCAACTTTCACGTTGTGAAGTCGGTTAAATTTGGCTTTGAGGCTTTTTTTACAATCTTTTAAAAGATGTTTTATACCAGAAGAATTCAAGCAATTTATCTATTTGTAAGGGGCTTCTCAATGAAAGTAACATTTCAGGTAATGGAGGCAGCTGCACATTCTGTTATACAAGGGTTCCTTTCCTGTGTTTGTAGGAACCATTTCATGACTTTGCCTCTATTTGATGTTCAGCTGTGAGTTCAGGATTGTTGTGCAGTAAGTTGTTATTATCCTCTTTTTTTAAAACGCACAGAGACCTGCAAAATGGCTTTTTACTCCATAAGGTCCTGTGATGGGATGAGTCTGCAGCTGGAGAGAGGTACAGTATGTCCACAGCTGTCAGCTCAGCCAACAATGGACCAGTTGGCCAGGTCTAGCCTTGGGCTGCAGGAGCCACAGGGAAGCCATGGCAGCATGTTACAAACACTTTATTTGCTAGTTTGGGTTGTAAAGGCTTGAGGTATGGTCATGTCTATTTGCTTCATATTTAGAAAAGGACAGGACCCAGCTCATCAGCTTGCAGAGACAATCTTTTCCTCTAATTTCCCTAAACGCGTCAATCAGATGTTTTCTTCTGCTGATCTCCTACTTGTATAGTTCTACTACCCCTGCTTGTCTTGTTTCAGGTTGTTGGTGAGGTGTATGGTGTCATGGCATGTTTCCCCCAACCTGTTTTACTCTTCCATATGCTATTAACTGCAGTTGGATCTCGGATGTTCTGATTAAGTAACCTTTTTCTTGTGGTGTGTGCAAGTGTTTTTCCTACTCAAGTTCTGAAATCTTCAATGGGTTTCACAGCAAATGCTTCTCTATACAGAGCCAAGTGAAGCAAAAATGAGTTTCCCTGTTCTTATTAATTATACTTATTCCTCTAAAACTACATAGTAATGATCTTAAACTCAGCTTATGCATGTGTGTGCACACTCGTGATTCTACTGAAATGTTGTTTATAGCTATACAGCATAGATGATTGCTTAAAAAAAGAGGAATAATCAGCATGTTGTGGATGCTGGGAGCATTTGCTTTATATTTTTATGTGAAGTATGAATCTATATAATGTTCTGCAGTGCAGCAGCTCTCCTTCTGCTTGTCAGTTTTAGCAAAACAGGAAAAAATTATGAAAGCATTTAATACTGGGACCCAGCAAAGACATTATAAACTGCTTCTCACTGTGCCTTTACTCTCTGTTTATGTGAGTTCCTCTATACTGCTTTAATTTTGCACCTTGGTATGTTATTAGTCTGTCAAGAATGTGAGAGTTACAATCTGCCTTGATACATGATAATGGTGGTACAGATAAAATACAAAATACGATGAACTAATACTTTAATCTAGAACCATTATTTTAATACCAAATACTGTCCTGAGCAAAGAGAAAAGAGGGAATGAATAAATGCTTTTATGTTACTAACAAGTATATTATCTGGCCCCAGCTGTTGATCACAAGGGAGGTGGGAATTGTCTGCCTACCCTCTGTGGAAGTTTTCACTAGCCAGTGTTATCAAAAAGTCCATTATGTGCATGTGTTGAGGAAACTGATTTCTGCCCTGAGTGTCATCTTTCCCCTTGAGCACTACCTGGAGAGAACAGTGCATTGCAGTATTTGACTTTGAGATTTTTAACACGTTAACAGAAAGACTTATTTTTCTACCCAAATGCTGTCCGTTTGTTTGGTCCAAGTCTGTTGCTACTCTCAACATGTTGCTGCCTTTGCCTAATCTTCTTTGTGCTTTCTTTGAAATCAAAAGTAGTAATGGTGCTGGACTTATGCTCATTTGCTCATTTTCCTGCAAAATCTATTTCTTGTGTACCTATGGTTGTTATTCTCTATGGACGTGTGTGTATTCCGCATTCAAACATATCTGAAATCATTGGTTTTATAGAGAGTTTAATGAAACAGGAGTTTGTGGTGCTGTAATGTGAACAGCATATGATTTGGGAGTTGATTGCTACTGACTTCTGTTTTAAGCAAGGAAAGGGGTGTGAAGATTGACAGGAGAACTCACAGTTATAACAAGGTAGCAGTTATAGAAGAGGAAGAATTTTTCTGTTCAGCAGTGAAAATCTGCAAGGTCAGGAAAAGAATGGCAGCAGGATTTTAGGATTTAGAAAGTTATCAGTCATTAAGCCATATGTTGTTGAATACTGCTGACTACTTCTAGAAGCTTTTGGGGCTCTTAAGTCATTGTTGGTCTGGCATTCACGAGCCAAAGTACAAATTTCTTGGTTTTTTGGATCAGTGGTGTTGTTGGAAGAGAGATGAGATTGTATGTTAATAAGGTGTCATATGAAAATGGGCCTTGAAATCTTTTGGCAATAGCTGATGGCTGTAAAATACAGAATTTTGCAAACAAAATGTTTATATCTGGAGACTGAATCAAATACTGAATTCATCTTGAAGCTCCACTGTGGAAAGTCAAGGTAAAGATTTGGAAAGGGAATAACTGGTAGCAGGAGGCTGGCCGAGCTTTCACTTCAGTCAAACCAGAACCTTCCATTTCACCATATGGCTGACAGTTGCCTATTTGTCATGTTTTTCTGTGTTACACAGGATTGATTAGTGGTGTTTAACTGCTTTTGAGCAATTGCATAACATTTGAAGCTGCTGTGTTTTTCTCATTTATCTAAACTCCACAAGTTCCATGTAGAGTGGAATGGAAAGCTGGTTTCACCCTACCCTTCTTCCTTGAGAAATGTCCAGCACCAACCTGGGGTAAGGTAGGGTGTTTTTTAAATGTAGGCTTGGGAGAATAAACTTAGATTTCATGTAGACAGGAACAGAAAACTTGAGGATAAGCACTTTGGAAATCCAGGTGAGTTAAAATGCAGGCTTTTATTATCATATACAGTGGTCTTAGAGTTGGAGAGCTATACAGGGTAGATCTGAAGGGAGTGCAGATGGTTTTGAAAGGGTTTGAATTTACTTAGGACTGGGCAGACTTTCTTAATTTCATGTCTATTCCTTGCCTTTTCAGCTGTCAGAGGAAAGTTGCTGAGATAACAGGGCTGTCTAACATGAAGGTGGCTGCCGCTTCCAAAGGATTTTGGAAGCAGGACCAGGGGGCTTGTCCGCCTCCATTCCCTGTAACCTCCACAGCAAATGCATGTGCTGAAAGTACTGTGATGCATGAGATCAGTGGTTATTAATACAACTTTTTTTTTCTATCAGAAGAACCTTTATCTGGGGCACAAAATGTGTTTTGGCAATAAGCCTCACAGAAAGTAAATAATGTGGCATTTGCATCTCTAGCTCTGACCTCCACTCTCTCATTGTTTGTCTTTGAACAGAAGCTCTTTATTACTCTATTATCCTACACCGTGCCTTTATCAATTGCAGTCTTTAAGAAGACATGCTTTACTCTAGAAACTTTTAGATCATCTTGCATGTTAAGTTGTTGTTGATCAGAAAAGGCTGTAATGCTGGCTTTAGATATTGAGAGTTGTGCGTTTGGACTTTTTTTTTTAATTATAATTTGCCTTTGAATAATTGTCATGTTGTACTGGAGCTCTTTACCAGATGGGTTTTAATAGCTTTTCTCATTATTTGAGAGCTAGCTGGATATTTTGAGTCCTCTTAACTGTTTTATGAAAGTCTGGACACAGCTACCTTACTGTTTCAATAGCTGTATAGGATAAGTGACATACTTTTCCATTGTTCTGAACAAAAGTCTGTGTGGTTGTAAGTTAGCACAGAACTCAGGTGTTTATCACCTGATGTCCTTATTTCAGAAAGGGCTGCAGAAAAGACTGCTAAGACTTTGTAACCCTGGAGGAGAATCTTCTGCATTTCCAAGCCAATGGCTTTCTGCTGGGTTTTGGTTTTGTGGGGTTTTTTTGGTTTTTTTTAAACTGTGAAAGATGCTCTTTAAATAGATTTGGCTGACTGTCAGGCTTAAAATCAAATGATTCAGATTAGGTAAGTGTTTGCAAGATTTCATTACACTGTTTTAAGAGGCAGTCCACCAGAGTTTTATAAAACTTACAAGCATTTTGGATGAGGAAGTTGGAGAATGGTTTGCTGTAAAGAGTATTTTCATGCAGTACAAAGCTATACTTGACCCCAGCAGCTTGCAGAGTCTCATTTTAGCATGTTTTTTGCAGAATGTGGTGTCTCCATGCCTCTTGTTGGTCTGAGCAGCTAACAGGAATGTAGAGTGGGTTGGTTTTCATGTTTCATGGTTTGTTGGTTTGAAAAGTTGGTATAAAAACATATTCTCTCTTCATGAAATTTTTCAGTTTTTTTCCTTCCAATCACTGCAGAAGCATTAAGTTATCTATAGAAATGCCAACATTGCCACTTTGGGAAAATGCATTCCTAAAAGGTGATTGACCCATCAGTGTTTTGACTACAGTTCCTTCTATTGGTTGGTAGGCTGTATAAATACAGTGGTAGTGACCAAAAATAATGTTTGTTATGCTAGTTTGCTTGCTGTTCTGTCTAGTCCTTTCAGTTTTGGTTTGCATTAGCTTGAGGTGATCTCTCAGAAATGGCCTTCATTGTGTCTTCTGGAGAAACCTGTAGGGTTTGATCAGGCTTGCTGTACCTGTACTCTCTGAAGAAGTACATCCATGGATTGGGGGAAATGTGTTTTTAGTCTTCGCTCCAAGATCGTTTTGATGATCCTTATCAGCAACTTTTAGCCAAACATTCAGATAATTTGCTTCCAGTAAGTGGAAGGATTTCTCTGGTATCTGAAAGAGTATTTATCATAACCTTGGCGAAGTCTATTTTCCAAGAGGTCTCTGGTACTCAAAGCTTTGTTTTAACTTTAACAACACTTCAGGGACTGAGAATTGTGCAACAGCACCTGGAAAACGAGGAAGACCAGTATGAGTCTCTTGTGGGCACCAGTGGCACTGTGAGGTGCTGTCAGTTCCCGTTTCCTGGTTCCACCCAGTAGGCACAAGTAGCACAGAGCCGGGTAATCAAGTTTTTCCTTTAAGAGGAAAACTGACAAATGGGTGCAAGCTTGACAGCAAAAGCATTACAGACTCCTCCCTGCCCCTTTTTCCCAGCAGAGCAATCAAGGCTGAGACAAGGCATGCATAAAGCAGAAATTTTTTCCCCTCTGTTGTCCCATTTGTACTGTGAAAAAATTCTCGGCAATAGAGATGAATGTAAATCTGCCTTTTTGTAGTTGCACTTTATTGTCTAGGTGAGCAAATAAATTTGTCTCTTATTTCTGGCTAACTAAGAATCTCAAAAAGAAGAGACATCCTCAAGAGGCGGACATCATCTCCTTTTGCTTCTGTCAGGTCACTGCCCTCTTTACTCTTTTCTTCATCCAGCCTCATGGTTATTTGGTATTGGGAAGTTTTTCTACCCCTCTGTTCTATTTCATTACCTTCAAGATTGAATTTAAACTGACTTGGAAAGCTGACTATCTTTTGGGATGTCTAAACTAAATGAAGACTGTAATATTGATATCTCGCAATTAAATACAATTTAATCCATGCAGAAATCAGCAAATACTTTCATGATTGCAGGTACATGGATAACGTACATTCTCAAGCCTCTAGTTCTGAAAACTTTCCTTCTAGCTGAGACCAGCCATGGGATTATTCTTGTGCCTCTTCACTGCAAGAGTCATTCTCAGGAGCCATCTGGGTGAAAACTTTCAATAAAATCCAGTCTTGGGCAAGTTTGTCTGTTTTTGTTACCAAAAAGACCTTTGAGTAAGTGATTCCAAAGCTGTTTCTCACCTCTTTAGGTTTCAGAGGTGTTGCAGCATGTGAAGGCATGATTTGCCCTCAACACCATTAATCTACTCTCTACCATCAGAATAGGTGGTAGGATCTTGGGGGCAAGGACTCTCTTCTCTAAAATCAGCCACATTCACACATTGAAGCATTTACTTTGTTCTGTGTTTTGAAAGTTTTTTCAGAAAAATAAGCAGTGAACACTAAACTCCAGACCTCTGCTTTTATTTAATAGTGTGATAAATACTTAATTAGTGGTTTCAGCCATACCTACTGCTATATGGAAGCATCTTTGTTCCCAAACAGGGTTGTTGTAATTCAGCCACGTGCTTGGATTGGGGGTTCAAGCAACACCCTAAAATGTTTGGCTGCATGAGACTGCAGTGAGAGAGGGGTGTTACATTCCACACCCCCCCCACCCTCATCCCCCCAGAATGAACAATGGTAGTGGGACCTTGTCAGAGAGCAAAGGATGCAACTTGAAATGTTATGTTTCTGTGTGATTGATTTAGCAAGGGAATATGGGGATAAACAGACTCTTTTGAAATCTTCGGTGGTACATCTTGTTGAGTGTTGTGTTCTGCTGTCAAAGGACAGAGTCTGGTTTCTTCAGGCCAGAAGTATGTTGCTGAACCATGGCCAGCTTTGCTCTGGGGTTGTGTTGCTGGAGTGATGCCCCATGCCTCTCTCATCTGCTGAGCCTGTCTCTGCGGCTGGGAACCTTCCCGCCTTCCCGAAGGAAGCTGCTACAAAGCAGCAGGAAGATCTAGAATGTTGAGTTTGCTTTTTTTGTTATATATTCGTTATCTGTTTTTAATATTTTATTTACTCCTTACTAAAACATCTGTGTAACGTTTATTTGAGTTGTTATATTTCAGTGGTAAGTTTTTTAGAGGTTGGCACAGTGAAAAACTGTGATCTGGAGATCTGGTTTTGTCCTAACTGGGTGGTTACCAGCTTAAGTCTTTTTTGCTTGTTCTTAGTTTTGCAAAGACCACGTAGTCAGATGAGCAAACTGAACGTGCTTCTGTGAGCAGTCACAGCGAACACGTGGTAAGAAGTCAGTTCTGCTAAGCCTGTGCAGACGCAGTGCAAGTACCAAGCTTGCATGGTTACTGTGAGGGTTCGGGCCAGCTTGAAATAGTCTTGCTGCAATGACAGGTGAGCTGCGAAGCCTCTAGTCTTGAATTTTGTTCCAAGACAATAAAAATAAACCAAAAAAAATTTATTCACTTTGTCACATTTGAGGCAGCTTTGCTCAAAAAGCGCTCAAAAGTTAGTTTCACAGCCAATTTTGAGAGCAGAATCTTGTTTTGAAGTCCGCTGAATAGGTGCAGCTCTCAGCTGTGCATCTTGGGCATGTTTTGGATTGTATTATTCTTTTTTTGTAGGTGCGGTGGAAAGAACACCGAGTGTTTGGCTCAGTAGCTTTTGTGAGGCAGCACAGAGCCTGCCTATCTTGGCTCATTACATGCAGCACTCTGCTCTGTCTGCAACACAGGCTTAGCCACTGTGCCTATTGCAAGTGGTGTTGCTTTACAGAGATCTCTAAATTGATCCCTAAATAGCTCACACAGTATGGTTGGCTCATGGTTCATTAAGGAGTTGAGCAAAGAAAGGGAGCTGAGGCTGAAATTGCTTTGAAATGACTCCTGTATAAGTTCAGCACTCAGGAATGTTGCATGACAGGCACGGTAATGGTCTTTGTCTGCAGGCTTGCAAGCACGTCTGAAATTTTGCATGGCACACTGGCAACCAAGAAAACTACTCATCTGTGGGTAGATATTCACCTGCCTTACAGCAATGCTGAGACTTCATTAATATTTGTAGAATGAATTTAACAGAAGTACAGATGAAGTATTACTAGAAGGGAATGTGTTAAACTGCTGTAACACATTTGCAGGTATTTGGGAAGTTCTTTGGGTTTTGACAGGAGATAAAGAATTTAAAATTGTGTGGAAGGTGAAGAACATGCCTTCACAGATAAATGGGGTATCTTTGTAAGGTATTATACTCTCAGTTAATTTTTGCTGGTGGACAAACCCTATGTATGTCTATTCTGTAGTGACTTCATGAGGCAATTAATACTTAAGTACATTTGGATTAGAGTCATCTTGCTCATACCAGCCATAACAGGTAATTTCATTTGTTATTATGTGTATCAAAAGTGGTATAATTCTAGATGTCATTAGGAATGTCACTGGAAAATACTATGCAAGTTTCTATAACTATAGGTGGACTACACTTGAGAGAACTTAAAAAAAATGTTTTGCCATGACTCTTATAGCTCCCGTTTCTAGGAATTTCTTAAATAATTTTTTTTTCAATTTCTTGTGAGATGAGGGGAAAAGTGAACTTGTGGGAAGAGCACTTTATGTTGAATAATTGTTCTGTCTTCTTCAGAAGCTTCTATGTCTTTTATAAGACATCCCATGTACCTAGATTAAATAGCATTTTAGAGCTACACATAGTTTCTGATGAAGGGAATTTGGAGACTGGTTTTTTTCTGGAGAGTGCTGTGGGTTGCTGAGTCAGGGATGAGCCTGTGCCTTCAATGTTCAGTGCAAAATCCCAGTTCTAGGGTGGAGAATGTGTTAGCATGTATTCATAGAATGACAAATCCTTGTGTAACCATTTGAATGAATAAGATATGTTAAAAAAAAATAACACTACAAGATTGTAAAGGATATCCATATATGGATATATATGTTTGACTACTGCCATGGGGTGCACTTGAATGTTGTGGTATATTTTTTTAATCTAGTTTGCTTCTTAACCCTTCCAACATACTCCAAGCCTTCTTGCTCTTACATGCTTTTCTCAGAATCCACTGTTCTTTTCCGTATTTATTTTATTTTTTGGGTGGAGGAACATTTATATTTTTTGCTTTGTCTCTGAAGATTCAGTGTATTGTGGGAGGTGAGGCAACACTGGACTTGGCAGAACACCACAAAACCAAGAGAGTAATTAAATGACGCAAGCCTTTGATTATTTTTCTCTCTCAAGCTTTCTGGCATGGCTGGGCATTCCGATTGCAAAAGGAGGATCAAGAGAAGAAATTTCTAAAGATCGCCTGCAGAATTAGAGGAACTGTATTGGAGACTTTCTGCTTCTTTAAAGCTCTTCGCGCTCAAGTTCTGGAGTTACTTCTTTTTCCCCGGTGAGGATAATGTCTCTTTCATCACCCAAGATAGATGTAACTGAAAGGGAGCTACCAAGGTTGTGTTTTGGTTTCTTTGCTCCTTACTAATTGGATTTTTCCCATCTTCTGCAGGACGATTATAGAAGGATTACAGAAGCCGTGTTTTTGGGGGTGTGGGAGGAAGTTGTTGTTTTTCTTGTCTTGAGCCTGGGACCTCCTTAATTTGCCATTTGTTCTCTGAAGTTACTGCCTGTTTGGAAAAGGGAGAAGCAGCATAGCATGAACTTGCACAACCATGGATTCCTTCCCTTTGCAAATGTTCTATGTGGCTGCTTGTAAAGGAGGTTTTTGCATGCATAAGCAGCAAATGAAGAATAGCATCTGAGGCTGGATTTAAAAGAAACCAACTCCTTGAGTCCTGGCAAAAGGATAAATACTGTTTAAACTATAGTTTAAGGAAGATTGGATGTTGTTCCAGTTTTGAATTTTTTGAAAGAATATTTGATCAAATATTCTGCCAGCCAAAACCTGCATTTTCTACAGCTGAAACTGGAAGATGTCTTGGAAAAGAAATTACTTTTCTGTAGGTCGGGGGAGCGTACAGGGCATGTTTACTCCACGAAATACCACCTCAATAGCACCCAGTAAAGGTCTCAGCAATGAACCAGGACAGAACAGTTGCTTCCTGAATAGTGCGCTGCAGGTAAGAGCACAGAATAAACAATGTTTCTCATTTTGCCCTCTGTCTGTTGCAGTATATTCCTAGGCACTGTGCAACAAATATAGTGAAACTTGAGTACATAATTGTTGGTGGGCCTAGATAGAGTAAAGCTACATTTGGAAAAACAGATTGAGTTATTGAACAACTTTTTAATTTTCAGATTTTCCTGGTGAATTCAACAGTATTTACATAGTAATCATTTACTGTACTTGAATGTCTTGTTTGTGTAAGCTTGTAGAATGTCAACCAAAGGTAAAAGCATACATAGAAAATTTATTTTAAAATAATAGAATATTGCATAACTTGCAGAATGAATACTACTTAAAAATAAATTTAACTTTTTTTGTTGAACCACTCAAGGTTAAGGTTTGATAATACCTGTACAAGATTCCCTTTATGTAGTTCAGTTTTCTTTCTGGCTGCTGATTTGTAGCTTAGTTTAAATGGCTGTGTGTTTACCTTTTGATTTAGAGGAAAAACCTTTTCTGGTGCCAAATTCAGTGGAGTGGTATGGCTGCTATAGAGGTGTTGTCACCATTTAGATGTTTTGAATGTCTGATGGTTGAGATTCAATCATTTTGGTAGCAGGGCTTAAAACCCCTTCACATCCATTTCCATCCCTTCATATGACTTCTCTGTGCAACACAGACTGTGTCACTATGGGTTTGGTTTTCTGTTTTGTGTTTTTTTTTTCCCATGGGCACAATCAGGTTCTCAGCAAACTTCAGGCTTCCATATAGCTCAAGTGCAAATAATACAAATATGTATAGCTATGACCCTCAATAGGCTTAATGTGTTAGGAAATACGGAACAAAGAGAAGTGTCCAGTGATGTTCTGTATCAATTACCTTTATTAAGCTGTAAGGTGTAATGACTGGCTGCCTCCTAATACTGAGTTACTGAACCTAGGTCAGGACCAAGTAGATCTTAACGTCAGCTGCATGCCATACATGAAGATGAAAGCATATGACCTGGTCTTTAATCTGCTACAGAAACCCTTCTAAAGATCAAGAGAGATAGGATACTGAAAGTACTTACAATCAAAGCTGAATTTTAAAAAAAGGCAAGATGGTAATAATTTCATAAAATACATACTTCTGGGGTTTGTCCTGATTTTTAACACTTAGTCTGAAATGCTCTTGAATGTTTGTTGCTCCTTGCACTTAAGAATTTCTATAAACATTCAAGCTAAACTCCAAAGGCAATTACATTAAAAAATTGGACTCATTCCTAAATGTAATTTTTTTGCCCTTTTGTAAAGTCTGCAGTAGTTCTTCAGGAATGTTCGTGTGTAATCAGATGTTTTCAAGGCTTATGTTGCCTACCAGGCCCTTAAAGTACAGGGATAGTAGAGTGTAAACATAGCCATGGTAGTTATGAAGTTTTGGGAAACTTACAGATTATTACATATTACTATGGTTTAAATACAAATTGTTCCAGTTGGAAGCACTTCTTGAAACCAACAGAAACTTTGCCAGGGTGCTGAATTTTTTCTAGCCGGTTGCTCTAGGCAAATTCATCAGAAATAAGAAGTTTGGTTGCTCTGTTTGTGCTAATGAGGCATTTAGCCAGTCACATGTGAGCCTGGACCTTGCTGCTCTGTCCGGAATCTGGTAGGACGTGATTTAGGTCAAGGCTTCTTTCAGTTCAAGCTTCTGCCTTCTGAAAAGCTGGTGACACTGAGGTTTGCAAGAAAGTCCAGTTACTGTTAGTTGAAGCTGCAATTGCCAGTGCTGACCGCATTTATACATAAAGAGCTCACTGTGAAACACCTTAGAGATGGGTATTGCTGCTATTTTACAGATACAAATTTGAGTAGTTTCCCAAGACTGCACAGATTTAGTGGTAAAACTGAAGAATAAAAAACCATGGTGCTGTTAGAGTAAATGCCACCTGTCACTGTTGCTAGCAGAACATGTAAAAGCCTGCTTGCTTTTCTGTGCTGTGACCCTGCCTAGTCACACACCTGGTATTACCACCATACCTGTCCTGAGAGAAAGGTATAACTGCCCTAACAGGCTAGGGTTAGTAATCATGGCCTGTGAATACACTTAGTAATGATAATATTGGGCATAACGGATTTTAGTATTTTACCGTTTTCACTTGCATGAACTCATTAACGTGTATGCTGTTGGTGCTCTGTTTTTTCAGCATTTGGGCTTTCTGCTCAGAACAAGAAAGCTGTGTAGGATTGGAAGAAGGGAAGAGTTTCATCCCCAGCATTCCATGGGGTGTCCTTGGCAGCTCTGCTCAGCCTCATGGTGCTGTTGCCCAGCGGCTGACCCTGGTGCCAGCGCAGGGGAGCAGTCAGGGCACATGCTATTTAACCTAGCACTGCCACATGGATAAAGAAGTGAGTTTTCTAGTCTAAAAGCATGTGGCAAGAAATTCAGAGGAAGATCCTACTGTAAATTAGCATGTGAAGGTTACAGTTCAAGAAGAAAGTTGAAAATGTGAACTTGCAGTTAGATAAAAGGCATCCCTTTTAGAGGTGATGTTCACTGATGACATTGGTATACTTCTTGGATTATTCAGCATGTGCAGTTTTAATCAGAAGCTTATGCAGTATTTTATTTTATGTATTCATAAAATTGGCTCTGCCCCTTTTTGTGTTTCAGGTTCTCTGGCACCTGGACATTTTTCGCCGCAGTTTCCGGCAGATCACGGCACACAAGTGTATGGGTGATTCTTGCATCTTCTGTGCTCTTAAGGTAAAAGTTAGAAATACATTGAAAACCATTTTAAAAGTTTGAACAGAAATATTTATGAACGTAGTTAATATATATAATCAAACTTGCACCTGAAAATTTGTGAGAGCAAGGTAAATGTGATAGCTAGTGGTCCAAGACCCAGTTTCTAAAACGTGTTCAAGCCAAAAAATTGTGAAAATACTGTTAGTAAAGTTTCAGTTACAAGGACTCTTCTTAATGGTGTGCAGGTCATTGTGAGTCTCCATTAGTTCAAGCAGTAAAATACAAATTTGCTTAATTTTTCCCAATTTATCATTTGGTGTACAACTACAATACAACATACAGTTAGTGTGCTTGTCAACATTTACCTTTTCTTTCAGAGCTACTTTAAACGTCAGGATGGTGAAGGCCATTTAGCTAAGCCTTTCTGTTCAAAACTGTTGATTATGTAAGACTAAAAGGCTATTTTCTACTGTAAATATTGATGTCTGCATTAAATGGCTCTGCTCTTTGTACTCTCTGTTTTAAAAAAACATCAATTCTGTTTGTAGCTGCAGATGCAATAACTGTCATAGAGGCTGCCTGGACAGTAAGATCTAGATGCTAGCTCTGATTCTGAGTACTGCTATGTACTTGAGTAAATTGTGCAATCCTGTGTCTCTGTTTGTCTCTATCAATCAATTTGTTGCACTTCTGGGGGTTTTTTGTGGCCTCCTTTCTAAATTTTGCTAGCTCACACCCTGGGTTCTTGTGGGAGAAATGGACATGATGCAAACATAATGAAAATACCATATTTAATCTTCCTGGGCAGTGATTTCCCTTTCTGAAATTGAGACTGAGACATTTTCTTTGATCACAAACGTGTTGTAAAATCCACCTAAAAATATAAATTAACTGTGGGAGAATTTGTGTCATGAATTCTATGTGCAGTAATGAAAAGAACAGACAGCATGTCTTATGAAGATGGCAAAGTAGAGTGTGCAGGTTTAAATTAGGATCATCTGACATTCCCAGGCAATATTTATGATATAACAGCTGTCTTGCTGCTGTTAAGTAACATCACAGAGGCTCTGGTAGAGATAGGCTTGAAATGAATTATCTAGTGAGTTTTTGGGCTGTTATTAAGGGGTTTTTCCTTGCAAATGAACAGCAAAGCTGAGACTATTAAGGTATGAAGTAAGAGAATTTATCTTTTTCTGAAGGGAAATTGTGTCAAGACATATCTGTTGAAATTATGAGAGAGGAATGATATTTACAGCAGTGTCATCAGAAGAGGAGGTAACAGTGGGTTAAGAGCAAGGTAGTGCATCCAGAGTGAGGTACAGCTCTTCAGACAAAGAAAAGATGGAGTATTAAATATATCTCCTTCCTTAAAAAGGGGAATGACAAGACTTAGTCATGATCTGAGTTCATTAAGTTCAGTGGGATAATTTGAAGATATTTTTTGGATCATGCCCTCGACTAATGTCAAGTGATTGTTGGCATTCTTTGTTAGCCAAGATGAGGTCAGAAAGAAAGGGATTTAGGAATTTACCATGATTGTAAGCTTTTGCCATTCTGGGGTTTAATCTTACAGCATGATGTATCAAAGAAATACCAGGAGATCAGACAGGTTCTGCCATGAATGAAAGCAGACTCTCAACTCTGCAGCAGAGTCCAGGTTTTAATATAAAGGTAATAGTTAAAAGTATTTCTGTATAGAGTACTGAAAAAGAGGAAGAGGGATGTGAAAGGATATTACAGGAAAAAGGAGAGGATGAACCTTTGCAGAACTGGTCTTGAAAGATGAACTCTGGACAAAGATGCATGTGGATTAACAGTACCAGTATGAGAGGGAAAGTACTACAGTAAAACTGGAAGATGACAGGATCTCTGGAATATATATATTAAAAACATACATTGGGTCAAAGAATGTTTAGTTTTGTTGGTAAAATCCTTGCTTTTGATGTTTTGAAGTGTGTAGTGTGCTGTTATAAACTGGGAAGTGACAGGTGGAGTGGCAGAATTCACAAATTCTATGCTTGCAGCCATATGCTTATTTTTTAAATTAAGCAGCCTTTGAAAAAGTTGCTGCTCTCTCTTTTCGCTCTCAAATGTCTGCAAAGATTTTTTGTGTATGTGTGTGTTTTTGGTTTTGTTTGTTTTTTTCTGCCTGAAGTTCTTAGCAATAATGTTCCTAGCTGGGAGGTGTTACAACCCTTAATTTCCAATAAAACAGTAATATTGCACCAAATCCTCTACTACTTTTGCACATTTTGAGAAACTTGCATCTGGTTGTGTGCAGAATTCCTGGAGCTCACAGAAACTCTAAAGAACGCATAAGCAATTAAAGAATTACCTAGACAAGTATTTATGAATGTGGGCGGTAACCAATGCTTGAAAAAGTAAATAAATTCCAATTGGATCCAAATTAAAAAGTTACCATTTTCTCTCCCTACGGTCTGTTCTTCATGGGAGATTGCTGTGTGTTGTACCCAAGCCTGTTTTAGAACCTCTTTCTCTGGGTGGTACTGTGCCAAGCTTTCACCTTTATTATCTTGTGTAAGATGTTGATGTGTGTACATAAGTACTTGAAAGTTCTCCCCCCATTTTTGTGTTTTTATCAAGTCAAAGATGAGTTTTAAAGGCTGTCACTTGACTCCAAGTGGAATTGGGGGTGCAGACCTCCCCTCAACTCCCCAAAAAACCTCTGAACAACAGAAACATAAGCTGTCTTGCTTGAATGCAGCTGAAAAGGTAGGGGTATTCACAAGAGACAGCCCCAAACCGTGGAGATGGTCGCATTCATCCTCATAAACTCCTTAAGCAGGCAGTAGAAGGGGGGAAAAGGCTGTTTAAGGTATTTACTCATTCTCTGCTGCCCTCTGGATCAGTGTTTTCAAATTGCTCGTATTTTTTTCCTCCTGTAAAAGTCTGTCTGTCTGGTACATGGTATGTGCAAACTTGTTTAAGGCAAGTGGGATTACGTGCTTAATGTGCACCTAATACTGCAAGCATCACCTAGAGCATGTTTTGTGTCCCAGTGCAGCAGGGTCATCCCTTCCTGTCTGTGCTCATCTCTTCCCCTGCCCCAGCTCTCCTTTCTGCTCTGGAAGCCTTTAACTGTTGTCCTGCCAGAGTAATGCTGGCTTAGCCTCCAGGTCTTTGACATCTTCTTTCTCTTGAATCTTGCCTTAGGCTTTGCTAAGATGAGGGAGAAGAAGTGGCTGGATCCAGTGGGAACACCAGAATTTGGAGCTCTATACCATGCGAAAATCTCCTATTAGGGGCTGGGGAGAGGTAATTAGCCTTGCATGCTGTCAGGTGGATCTGCCCAACATACTTGTCCAGACCAAGCAAGGTGGTGGCAGGACATGTTTACTCTTCTTCAGAGCATGTTGGCATGTTCGGATTCCAGCTTGGCCTGGGAAAGGGACAGTACTCGTGGGGAGGAGCCTATGTCATGTTCCCCCACTTCACTTCAGGGTCCCTTCACAGCATACCTGACACCTTCTGTGTTGTATAGAGAGGATTCATGCTCTTCTCCAACTCTGAAATGTTGCTCTGAAGGTAACATTCTCTTCCCTTTGACTCTAGAGGAAGATAGTCTTCTCTAAGCTAAATTTAGTCTTTGAATAACACTGAAGAAGTTGTATTTTTTCCACGCTTTCTTGGCTTGCTGCAACTGTTTCTAGGGATTCTGATGTCATGCACAGTATTTACTGTAAATGCTTAGCCAGCTCTATAAATAATACTTGTAAGTTCAAATATGGGATCACAGAACAGTGATGTCATACCTGATCAAATCATATTTTATTTTTGTACCACATTGAAGACTTCCATTTCACAAATTCTTGAAGTGATTTTAAAACTTGATGTGCTACGTGGCTGTGTTTACGTGGCTAGAAAATGATCCTTAAAATTATTCCAGATATACTTTCCTTGGTTATTTGGAAGGAACCTTGCATCAACAGCTATAAAAAAGGAGAGCTGCAGACTCTGTGCTGGAATCCCAAACACTGTTCCTTAATATGTGACATTATTTAAATATTTTTTTCAATACACAAGCTGTCCTTACCACTGTGTGGTTTGCCTGCTGTAACACTGGAACAGCTTTTTGATTTATTATTTATGCTGAAGTCTGCTATGATTTGGTTTATTTTCCTTTTATTTCAGCATGACTTCGCTTTGGTGTTTATTACAGCTGGAAGAGGGTAGGAAGGGGGAAATCCGTCCACTGTACTGAGCATGCCACAGAGAGTTTGTTCTCCTTCCAGGGATTGTACTGGGATCTGCATAGTGCCAGGCTATAGGACAGAGTGTTTTTTGTAGGTCGCAAAGAAGAATGTTCTATTGATTGATAAATTCCAATAGGGCTGGTCTTTTCTGTTGTTTTGTCATGTGCAACAAAAGCAGGAAGAATGTGAATTTTCTGTGTAGAAATGAGTTGTTGTCCAAGATGAAAACAGAGAACAGTAAGGTTTTACAGCACTTTAAAAAAGTGGAATGACTGTAGTTGGTTCTGATAAGCCACCTGCTTGAAATGGAGTGATTTATTATGAAATGCTCATCATATGGTTGAGACAGTAATAGGTTGGTTGCAAAGATTTCATCCTCTTGTTTTATGCTTTTTTCAAATCACTGTAGTATTTCAGGGTAGAACAGTAGTCAAAATACATAAAATAATTACTTTTATTGTTTGAACATTTTTTTTCAGTTGGCACTTGCAGTTAACTGCCTGCCAAATAAACTAGCAGCAAGTACAGTTTCCTGAGTTAATAAACTGGTAATTGACGCTTCCAAATAACAGTTGGCTGTTTTGATCTTGATCAAGCAGTTAATGAATTGTTACCTAGTAGATGTGCACATTCTATGATTCGGATTTCTTTTCCTGCCACCCTCCTAAACAACACTTGTGGAAAGTATTATTTTTACTTGATTTTGGTAGTAGCCAGGGGTGCTTGACAGTCTGTATTGGGGACCTGATCTTAATATTCAGGATACAGTGCGAGTACAAATGGAAGAGACATAAAAAGAAAGGAATAAATGGAAATCTAAGTTGATTGTTATCAGACTTGGAGGCTTGAAAAGAGATCAAAAGACACAAAACCAAATAGAGCTAGAATTTATTGCAACCTTGAAGGTTAATGTAACACAAGGAAATGTGGGGAAGAAATGTGAGCTCGTGGAAATACTGTGGGTGGAGGCTGATGTGTTTGGATAGGAGAAAAGTGATTTTTAGCAGCCATTTGAAACAGGTGGTTGTACTGAGTATGAGGATTCACTGGGAAAGCGTGATGTTTTGAATGAGAGATTAGGTACTATAAGAAAAAAAGGTTCACTGAATTGGACAGGGTACGAAGGGCATGCTATTGAAATGGAGAGAAAGCTTAAAAAAAGATTATACAAACAACCCCATCACCAAAACCCAGGAACAATTGATTAGTGTAGGGAATACTAAGGCATTTGAGGTGAACATGTTTTGTTCTTTAAAATACCATACCACTAGAGCTGCAGTGATGTCCCTATACAGAAGAAACTTCTGTGTAATTCTGGAAGGGAATAGTTAGTTCTCAGAAAGCTGCCAAGGACACGACTCAAAATTACAGTGCATGAACACTGATCTGATTCAGTAGCTGTTGCCTATTGTCTTCAGCCATGAATTTATTCTTATGTCAGCCTACTTTTGCGTGCTTGATTAAAAAGTCACATGTGCATGTATATCAAGTTTGGTTTGTTTCATCAGTATGGTTAGTTACACACTGCAGATGTCAGTTACCTCAAATAAATGGAATGCTTTCCTAGGGAGGAAGTTGATTCCAAACACTATGAAAGATAATTGGGAGCAAATCTCCCAAGAATGTATTTCAATCCCATGAATTACCTAAAAGTATACTTGCTATCTTTATTGTCTAAAGTAGGTGAAAAATAACTTGGTTTATGATCATGCATGTGAATTTTAGTGTTCTGAAATATCTTCAAGGTTTCTTGAAGAGTTGCGTGATAAATGTTCCTTGTGTCAAGCCTTAGGTTGTTTTCCTTTATTTGATCCTTGATCAATATACATCTAGAAAGTTCATACTGATCCCCACATCCACGCTTCCCAAAGCGGAGAACATTATTTTGGAAGCCCACTGATTCTGCAAGTCTTTGTTCTGATGTATGTCAGAGGCCCAGATGTGTAGTAGTAGAAAAGATAGGAAGCCTTCAATTAAAAAACTAGGAAAAATCCTTCTGAATAGTAAAAAGCCAAGCGAGGCCCTACAATTGATTGTTTGGGATGGTTGAGGAAGTTCCAGGTTTGGACCCATCTGAGAGCAAGCTGGTGAAAGGTAACAATGTAATTGGAGTTGATCTTGACTTAGTATTTGGGGAAGGACTGTATGCAGCTAGGTGGACTTCGCAAATTTATTGGTCTTAGAGAACGCCTGCACTTCCTAACTTTATTCTCTGCTACCCTTTCCAGACTTTTGAAGAGCTGTAGGGAAGAGGGTGTGAAGGGAGATGGGCTTCTTTTCCACACAGACCTCATAGGAATGAAGTATAACCAGAACACAAACTTCCTATCTGAAGAATCCCTTGCTCATACTGCTCTCTGTCTTAGCTTGTAGACTGACCAACGTGCCAAGAGCATGTCCTCAGTGTAGAAATCAAAGTACTGCTATTAATACAGTATTAGTAATTCTTAGATTTTATTTTAAGCTAATTCTTTTTTTGTTCTGCATTCTTGACTTTAGTTACTGCAAACTGGTAAAGCGGAAGAAACTTCCCGTTTTCATGAGGCTTTTAGCGGTGTCCATTCATATTGTTGCCAGTGTTAGGGACATGCTCATTTGTGTTGGAATGTAGCCATTGAAAGAGATCATCAGTGCAGTCAGTACAGTGATGGAATTTCCACCATCTTCAGTTTCAGAAGTTTGTGGAGGAGAATGAAGTTTGAATGTTTCATATATAAAGTTCTCATGTTCCATAAACACTTGGAAGAAAAGTGCCGTGAGAACTCCTGGGGCAGAATCAGGAGTGCTTTCCTGGTCTGCACCCAGCTGGCTTTCATACCTGTGTATGGAACAAATGTTTGAGCAATTAACAGTATCGCTCACAGGCAAGACCTTGAATTAAGGAGGGAGATCTGACTTAGATAATTTAAAGTGATGAAATTGCAGGAAATGCAACACCTGTCCATCTGAGGCTGAGAGACAAGAAAGACCTGTTCTGAAGGGCAGAACCCCAACAACCTCATTTCCCCCCAAAAACCCTAACCCAACCCCACTGACTGAAACCTAAGAAAAATCAAACTCCCCTGTGTTCAAAATGCTTTGGCTCCATTTGAGGTGCTTTTGGGACTTTATATAAGCACTGGGTTCCAACATGCTCTAAACAGCACTGTGCAATGATATTATAAGATTTGATCTTTATTAGATTAAAATGCACAATTACTCATTGGTTTTAAGATTTTTTTTTTTCCCCATGTAATCTAAATAAGACTATACCATTGTGTGCTATGTCATTACAAATTTGAGGAAGCATTCTTCCATGTAATACTGGGATCTGCTACATCCTGATTTTTGCATTCTTCACAGAGTTGACATTGCTTAATTATTTTTTGTTCCATGGTAAGTATACTATTTATTTAAAGATGGAAATTTAAAAGAAGAGTTTCAGTTTTCTTGCTTGCTTCTTGTTTTACCAAGTTTAGAGCCTGCATTGTTTCTCACCCCCCAGGGGTGCAGAGCCATTTCAGGGCTCTCATTGAAGCAAACCAGGTCCTGCCCATCAGCTCACAGCAGTGAGGTTGTGGACCAGTCACTATACAAGTGTCTCAGTTTCCAAATCTATGAAGTGAGATTGAATAAACAGAGTAAACACATTTCTAAAGCACAGTTGTGAATATTTTCAAGTGCTCTTAAACTGTTTAATGTAAAGTGTGAAGCAGGATGGAGTTCTGTTTCACTGCCTTTTTTTTTTTGAGGGTCACTGAAATGAGAAAATTTACTAAGGAAACATGAAACTTGCTCAGTTATCAGAGTGACAGAAATGGCAATCAAGTTTAAGTGCAGAGGCTTCATCATTCTTTCAGTTTTATGTATGTATATATAAAAGATAACTGAGGAGGGGTATTGTCTGTAGTTCATGAAGTGTGATACTGCCTCATGGCTTTCTCTTCATTCCCCTTTTCTCCAGATTCTGTGATACTCTAATAAAGGCAGTAGTAGAAGAGCTGTGGGCTTCAGCACAATGGGCCCTCACCCATGAATGAGCACCTTGAGGACCAAAAAAATAAAAGAGAGATCGGCGTATTACATCTATCTTAGATTATGTCAGCACTGTAAATTGTACCATTCCTGTGGCAGGGGCATGGAGGTTGATTTGCTGTCTGTGCAGTGACAGCTGTGCTCTGCACTTTTTCCAGCTTCCTCAAAACAGGCAAGATTGTACCATGTAGCAAACCTCCCAGTTTACCTTCTCAATTCCTGATAAGAAACAAGTAAAAATAGTTAGAGGAGAGAAAGATTTAGATTATTTCCAGTTAATATAGATCCTAAGTATGTTGGGGAGAAGGTTTCTGTAAGTAAAGGAAGAAGTGCTACATGAATTGTAAAATACTGCAGATTAGTATGGATTTGAAAGAAAATCAAACAGGCAAACCAGTTTGATTTTCTCCTTGCTTTACTAAGTTTAGAAGGCAGAAAAGAGGACTGGTGCAAAATTAAGGGTGATCCCTTTTTCCTCTCATGTGGTACGAATTGAGCTTTTCCACAGTCTTTAGAGAAATTGTGAGGAAAGCTTTATGGGAAAGGACAAGCAGAATTTTAGATTGACACTGATCAAGATGGTTGCTTGTCATATGAAATGATGTAGAAAGAGCATAGTGGTGATGGAGAGTTGTCTTGTATTAAAATAAGAACTAGAAGTTTTTTACTTAAACTGAGGATCTTGCATACAGAATTATGTTCCTGTTTTTGTAGGAAGGGCACAGTGAAAGTTAACTGTTCAGATAATGTTTTCGATATTTCACACACGTGTGCACGCAAGCACACAAAATAAACGTGGGGATTTAATCAGCTGGGAATATGTACGGAACTTTCATGCGTATAACCCACACTTCAGACAGTAATGTGTCTTTTTAGAACTACTCATCCTTGCAAATGGTTACCCAGGTGATGTGTGAGTTACAGTTAGGAAAATGTAGGTTTATGGCAGCAAATGAACATCTGGCTATACGTAGGAACTGATATCCCTATCCTTATTGTGCTTTTTCCCTCCTGCATGCTGACACAAAAATCATCTAATTCTTACCTTCTTGGACTTACGAAAGGTAAATTTCTTTAAAGTGTACAAGTATCAAGTTGTGGCTGTTTAAGGTCTAGAGATGTTTGGAAAGAGTTGCTTAAAAGAGGAAATAAGGTGGCATGTGTAAGCTGGAAGTGAGAAAGTTAAATGGAGAGGGAGAAATGGGAATAAAAAGTAAGAAGTTTTGGTGTTCATTGTATTTGCTTCGGGAATCAGATTTGGAGAAAGAAAGATCCATGGGGGATTGACACTGAAGGAAATTTCCTCCTAAACTCCTAACCCTCCCTTGTATATCTGAAAGGAAGGGAAGAAATACACAAAGGTGCATAGGATTTCAAAGGAGGAACTTTTAGGATTTTCTCTTGTAGTCTGTGTACCATACAAGTATCTCTGTGTTGCAGGATCCAAACAAGTTAAATGTTTGCTGTTTGTTTTCAGATAAATTGAGTCATATTTTGAAAAATACAGTACCTTAACTATCTTTTTGGTTTTTTACTAGGGTATATTCAACCAGTTTCAGTGTAGCAGTGAGAAGGTACTGCCTTCTGATGCCCTGCGCACTGCTCTTGCAAAGACATTTCAGGATGAGCAACGTTTCCAGCTGGGCATCATGGATGATGCTGCTGAATGTTTTGTGAGTATAACTGAAAGATGGTTTGACAGGTATGGAGGTGGCCCACCACTATGCAATCTTCCCTGATTTTTTTTTTTTCCCCTTAATTTTTTGCCCTCCATTTCTCCTTTCCCCAAGTTGCAACAGACTTTGCATATCTGGCCTGGAAAAGTACACAGAGATCCCTAAACAAATGATTTGGAAATGGTAATATTATCGTTAACCATTTTTACTTTTACTTTTGCATATGTACTGCTTGGATTCTCAAGTGTGCTTTAGATTTGAATTATGAAAAAATTGCACTAAAAGAATGATCCAGGATTCTAGTTTTAAGGATCACTTCAAGGGGGTGAAAAGACATTTTGTTTGCCAGTTACTCTGAAATAGTGTTTTCACAGGAAATTTTTTCAAGGGAAATTGTACAATGTTAGTTGTTTTGCCAAATAATTAATCTTGACCTGTTTATCGCAGGCCTATAAACCACCCAGGCAGCTAATAGCGTTAGTGAAAAGTGTTCTGCCGGAAGAGCTGTCAAGACACTTCTGGCACCCACAGATTTTTGTTGGCAACAGTGGGAGGAGAGAAGGTCTTGGGACAAGAACTCCTGGGAACTTCAAAACAGATGTAGTTGTATGAATTAATGCCTAGGAAATGTTCAGTCCTTTTGTTTCATACAGAATTTAGTCTGCCTCTTTATTTGTTCTCCCTCTTTTTGATAGAATGTAGATGATGTGTCATATTTCAAAGCTCTTGTGGAATGTAGACGTTGATTTATTTTGTGTTGATGAGAAGTTAGTGTCAATCCAGTGATCTTTAAATCTGCGTAGGTGCTCTGTTACATTTGGTCATATCCATGGATGCTTGAGAATTGGACAGAAAAATAAGTAGCAGAATCTTCAGCACTGCTAGTAAATAAAATAAATGGTTACCTGATGCAGCATTTCAAATCAGAAGTGGAGGCCATTTTTTTTTAATCCAAGAAATACCAGCTGCTTTGTTTTTGAAGCAACTTTCACAAATTTGCAGGAGCCTTCTGTCTGTAACATCATGGCATCTGACATACTTTTTTGATTTAGATCTTAACTTCTGTCTGTAGTTGAAATTACCTAATGCATTTTTTTACTTTTTTTCCTTTGGCTAGGAAAACCTGTTAATGCGAATTCACTTCCACATTGCAGATGAGACAAAGGAAGATATTTGCACTGCACCACATTGTGTTTCCCATCAGAAGTTTGCAATGACCTTATTTGAACAGGTGAGGTAATGATATGTGCTTAATACCAGTTGCCAGGTCTCAAGTTTCGTGTTTTCATTTCTAAAACATACATTGCCACGGGAAAGAAATGTACAGGCAGAAGTGTTGCAGTGGAAATACCTGTTTAATCTTGTCAATGCGTTGTATTTTCTTTCTCTTTAGTGTGTTTGTACCAGCTGTGGTGCCACTTCTGACCCGTTACCTTTCATACAGATGGTACATTATATTTCCACAACCTCACTCTGGTGAGTTGAGTTTTTCACAGGGAACCTTCCCCACCTCCTCCACTTTTTTCCCCCCTTTTTTCTTTTTTTCCCTCCATACTGGTGTTGCAGTTTGATCTTTATGATCTTTATTGATTAAATGTCTAGAACATGGTTTGTTCGAAGTTGGCGGAACTTTGATAGCTGTGATAAAGAACGTGAGGATTTAGTAAAGCAGAAGATAGCAATTTAGGCGTGGAACGGTGTCTGCTTGTTTATGATTCTGAATCTTGACAACTGTAGTGGCAAGGACTCGTACATTTTGAAAGACTTTAATGTGTGAGCAGGTGATTTAAGAAGACAGATAAGAAAACAAAAAAAAAAATACATTGAAAAAGACCTTTGGGCATCTGTTCCATTCTCCTGTTTAAAGCAGGGCTAACTTCAAAGCTAAATCCAGGCTGCTTGGGGTTGTGTGTAGCTGAGTTTTGTAAGTTTCTTAAGGACAAAAATTCCATGACTTGTCTGGGCTGCCTGTTCCAGTTCTGAACTGGAAGGTTTTTTTCCTCCTCTGTGGTGACCAGGGCAGTTCTACAGTAACTAGGGAAAGATGCAGAAAGGGAAATTCTCACTGGAGGTCAGATGTGGTTTGCCCTTGGTAAATTCATGCTGGCTGCTCTGACTCATCCTGGTCCTTCACATGCCTGGAGTTGATTTCCAAGGAGATTGATTTGGTCTGTCATGGCCCCAGGTGGTGGAGTGAGACTGACCAGCCTGTAGTTCCTCAAATCCTCTTTCTCTGGATGAATATATAGCTCTTGTTTAATCTAGTTATGGGGGAACTGCCCTGATCACCGTGACCTTTCATTAAAGGCGGTGCACAGAGCATGAGCACTAAGTCTAAAGCAGATTGTTTGAACTAATGCTGGAGAAGTCTTCTTTGAGTAGATGTCTGCTCAGTTAAATGCTTTTTAAATCTGATGGAGGCAGGAATCTGTTATTTGTTTCTGTCTTGAAAATTTTATTGGGATTAGAACTTCTCTTTGTTTTATGTCTGGCATGCGAGACACGTAGTTACAGAGCCTGAAAAAATTGTCATGAGAACTGCTAGTTGCTCTTCACATGCAGATATTTTAAAAGGTACCGCTTTACTGGTGTAGCAAGAGTACTGGAAATCATCCCCCCTTGTGGCTGCTGCCTGCTGTTCCATCAAGCTGTAGTTTTTTATTAGGTTCCAGCAGACACTGTATATCACAATATTACTTATTAGAAAAATGCTAAAATAGTTATGTAATTGGCATTCAGTATTTTATATGAAATATCACAATAGATCTTAAGTCATCCATTATTTTAAAAGTAACAATACATAGTAATATATTTATTTACCTCTGAAGCTGTTTTAAGCTTGAACATGCTTTGAGCACTAATTTTCTTGTGTACATGTTGTCATCTTCCTTTCAGCTTGGACAGTGAAATAAATTGGGTACTGGGCTATTTTTTGTTTGTAATTTTATTAAGTATGTGCCGTACTGTGTTACTTTACTATAATTGTGCTTATTGAAGGGGGTGCATTTTGAAGCAAATATTTCATTTTGAGACCAAGTATTTATCGAAATGCTGAAATTTTCTTCTAAGATGTGAAATTTAAGCCAAGCAATCTATTTCTGTTTTGCGTTTTACTTGTTTTCTTTATGCAGTATTTTTGTGAAAGATGTAGTAATTCACAATTATGTGTTTTTTTCCTGTACTACAATATTAAATATAAAAAGTGTTATGTATTTTAAGTTTCTTAACGTTAACAAAATTTAGGTGAAACATATACTAGCTTAGTGTGGGTTTGTGTTTTTATTTTATTATGAAACTTTTGTTTCCCGTACTTTGTCTATACTGAAGCAATCAAGCTATTTGTATGCTGGAGAGGCGAGAGAAACCAACTCCGGATATGTTTGGAGAGCTCCTGCAGAACGCCAGCACTATGGGGGACCTGCGAAACTGTCCAGTGAGTAGCCTTAGTTTTCTTTGAGTGTGAATTCAGTATCTCACAGTTACTCAATGAAGGAAGGGAAAAATTAGTGGTGATGAGTGCTTCTTTGACTAGACACAAGTATTAAGAACAGGAATAGATGCTTATTTATTATGTACATCGTAAGTGCTAGATTTCTAAAGTAAGAGTTTAATATCTTGTTCTACCTTTTAATAAATATGCAAAAAGAGTTATCATCAAACTTTTTTCACATGTTGATTAATAGGTAGGGCAGGAAACAGCTGCATAGTTGCTGCTTCATGTAATGCTACTGTTAGGTGCATTACCAGCCCTCAGTGAAGCAATACAGGCTCTAACAGGAGGGCTTGTGTACCTGGTCCCTGGGGGCAGTGTATTTCCATTTTATACCTGGCCCCCCTCCCAGTTTATAACTATGAAACCTTGATTAAAAGTCTCCATTGAAATATATATTTTTTTTTTAATACTGGCAAATAGTGGCTCACTTATCTAAGTAAAAGAAATTAAGATATTTTATTGTCATTTAAAAGGTGCATATGAGTCTAGCTATTTAATAACCAAAGAATATGAAAATTAATAGAATCAGGACAAACTGCTGTTTGACTGTGAAATAATCAGTTGGATAAATTGCATACCAGCATTTGCTGCCCCTTTCTTTTTATAGTAAAAAAAAAATGTCTGTAGAGGTTTGGCTAAGTGTGGCCTCAAAGTTAAGCAAGGGAAGCTTTTTATCAGGATGCCATGTTCCTGCTGTCATGCTGACAATGCTGAAGCAAAGAACACAATTTGAGAGTAAGGTAGGTTGGGAGGTAATAAACAGAATTGCTTGTACTTTAAATGAACCTTTCAAAATATGTGTGAATAAAGTCATCTTAATATCAAAATCTCGTATCTACATTTAAACATCGGAGTCCTCTACAGGTTCTTTCTGCTTTTTTAATTTTTCATTTTTGTCTCTCACTGACTGTTGGGACTGAAATTCTGGTTAAATTTTCTAGATCGCTGTGGGGAAGAGACACTTTGTGAGCTCTTCCCTGGTTTTAATGTCAGAAATTACTATATCCAATTGTGAAATTAGACTCTGTAGACAAGATAAACGATTCTTGGTATGAAGAAGGTTTTTTTCCTGGAATCTTGCGGGGGTACCTTTGTGATGTGCCTCAGGGAAAAAGTGAATGTTGCAAATGGACTTTGTCATAGTTTTTGTGGTGTCTCCCCTACTCTGTTGTGTCATCGACACCCCCCTCCCCTGCAAAATGCACTGGTAGTTATTTAAAAAGTAAAAAATGGGAAGGAAAATCAAAACAGGAAATAAAAATTGTAGAACTCCTATGAGTTATTAAAGCAATTACTCTCCTGATCTTCCACCTGCTGTTCTCATGTAAGTATTGACCTAACTATACTATCTAAGATAGGATGTTTGAGGTACCCTATAGAAACACTCAAATTTAACAGCAAAGCAGGACTACTACTGCTTTTTCAGCAAAACAGAAAACTTTTCTGACAGTGTCATTTAAAGCATCGGTTTCTGTAAATACAGTTTTTAATCTGTGATTCTGATCAAAAGTGACCTTTCCTTCCAATTCTCAAGTATGTTATTGGTATCTTTCATGTATGCTTGCTTATCTTTTTTCAAATAAGCTTATTTTTGTGCTCTATGTTTTAATCATTATCAATAGCATGAGGAAGAATCAGCAGTGTTCACTTAATGCTGGATAGTCTTGATAGCACATCTCATCTATGACATGAGAAGCTCCTACCTTGGCACTGAGCATATCTGCTGTGTTTTACCACCTCCTCTTTGGAAGCTGCCCTTCTGAGACTTACACTTGTTAGTGCCTTGCCCTAAGATTATAGTAAGAGACGGATTATATTCAATGTCTTGTTTTATTTATGTGCTCAGAGTAACTGTGGGGAAAAGATCCGTATTCGTCGTGTGCTGATGAACTCACCACAAATCATCACCATTGGCTTGGTTTGGGACTCAGACCACTCTGATCTGGCTGAGGATGTGATTCACAGTCTGGGAACTTGCCTTAAACTGGGAGATGTGAGTTTTTTGTATTTTGGCACTACCTACAAAGATGGTCTTTTTCATGGTAGTCTATAGTAGCAAATTGAGAAAAATATAAAGTTGCCACCTTTACCTTTTCAGTGTCCGTAAATAGAGGAATAGAGGGCAGAACCAAGGATCTGACCTGTCTCTGAAAGCCTTAGAAAAACCTGTGAACTGTATGTTCTCGAGTTTCTGAAATGTCTGAAACTTGAAAAAAATTTTCAAGTGAAAGGAAATTTTGGATCGGGGTTGTGCTATTTCTATGAAAATACATATGTGCTCTTTCATTTTAAAGAACAGAAGTTTATTTCTATTTCTTTTGAAGACAAAATGTAGTTTGGTGGTCTTTGGTGTTTTTTTTTTTTTTACCGGTGAAATGTGTGGTCATAACACTGAAGAGTTATTTGTAACTGAACAGTTTCTAAGAGGTGGTGGCTGGCACTGTGTGAGTGAATGACAGATTGAATTAAATAAGATCCAGAGGTTTGTCCCCTGGAAGATTCACTTACTGTACATTAACTGATGCTTTAGAGCTGAATTATCAGTATACCAAACTGTAGCTGTATCTTATCATAGCATTGAGATACTACATAAGATAGTTAATCTATATACACACATTTATGTTAAAAAAATGCATTGTCCAGTGCACAGTGTACCAAAATCAGTGTGAGCTGATGGAAATAGGGTTATGGAAATGTGGTCTTTGCCTGGTAGAGTGGTAATGCACCAAAACCTGAGACCTGTGCATTTTAAATTAATAAAATTCAATTAAATAGAAAATATTTTTTTTCTGTGTGCTGAATTCTTTTGATCTACTAATGTCTTCAGTTGATCTTTTATGTGTTAGTGTCATAAACTGGTCCATGCTAAATTCTGGATAGTCCTTGCTAAAGTCAGAATAAATGCCAGCTATTTGCTGTCCAAACCACTTTGTTTCTGCAAAAAGGAATGGATGTTTTAAACAGTATTTGATATAATCAGCAAGCATGACAGAGAATACAAATTTTCAAAATAGAACCACATTGAAATTATGTAACAGGTTATTTTATCATTGTTGTAAATGTCTTCCTTTAAGTAGACACATACTCCAAGTCCAACTCAATTTATGAGCATCTGGTGAGTTGGTCAGAATCCATTTCTGGTCTGTTTCTGTGTTTGCTTAAACATTGCATGATTACTTATTTATTGCCTTGTTTTCTCTATCTTTTGAAGTAAAAGCCTGACACCTCTCTATAGTACTTCAAGGTCTTTGAACATGAAACAGTATGTAAAATTCTGAGCACTTTATTAATTTCTCCTTCCATTTTTCTTACCTCCCTTCTTGAAGCTCTTCTTCAGAGTAACTGATGACAGAGCAAAACACTCAGAGCTGTATTTGGTGGGAATGATCTGTTACTATGGAAAACACTATTCAACCTTCTTCTTCCAAACTAAAATCCGCAAGTGGATGTACTTTGATGATGCTCATGTCAAAGAGGTGAGAAAAAAATGTTTAGGAAAATAATCTGTTGAAAATTTGTTAGCTGCTTGTGTGTAAATCCATACTGTTTTCTACAGATTTTGAGATTTTTTTTTTTGCTGGTTTTCCACTCAGGATCCGCGTATTTGTTACTCCTTTTTTCTCAGCAAAGTGAAGTATTTTCAAAAAAAGCACACCAGAAATCTCAGAAACCCGATTCTTAGTTCTGTTCTGTTGGCTCTCAGTCTTGTTTTCATGCTGTTGTTTGAAAATGTAATTTGCTTGTGCACACAGCTAACACACATCTCTTTCCCTTGCTGACAATCAGTATAACTATTTAGTGCATGTTTTTGGACTCTGCTGAAGTGTCTACATGCCAGTCTTCCCTAGTACTTGCTGCCAACAACAAATTTTCCACTTCTGTTAGTGCTTTTTTTAACCTTTTCACCAAGCATGAGGTCCTTGACATTGAAGACACCAGTGCTGGGATCTTGGCATGACATTATAACCCATTAGATTGTTTGGCATTATTTTATACCACTCTTATTTTTTCCTTCTAGTCATGGAATCACAAAGGTGAGAGAGGAAAAATTTCTCCTGTAGTCATGCCAAACACAGTCTCAATGGGAAAAAACTCTAATGCATTTTTACAGTCATACTTCTCAGCAGAAAAATTTTGCCAAGGATAGGTACTGCACTCCTTTAGTAGAATATTCATGTGTGGAGCAAATTTGTTGGAGTAAATGTTCAGTGTATCAGGTGAAACCAGTATGAGTACATGGGGAAGATTTGTGAGATTAGTATTACTATATGAATTAATTGCGTGGCCTATCAGTGCTTGCAGAGGTTCTGTCACAGCTGAAATATTCACACACTTGAAGTATTTAGCTTTGACTTGAATTTACTGTCTTGATGTCTTGTTCATTTTCTTCATTAACAAATTCTTCTGCTTTTTGGTTGACGCAAAGTTAGAACATCTGAGAGTATGAAAAGCTTTTTACGGAAGAAAATCTGAAAGGAAAGGATTGTTTTTTTAGTTGTATTTTTAGCAGGGATTGTAATCTATTTAGCCATAGGATGGTGAATACCTGGATTTTAGTTAGGTTGGGTCAGGAGCTTTCTTTCTGAGTCCAGGTCAGTGCTGGCTATAGAAAGAGTTAAAGTATGTCAGTGGAAAATCAAACTCTGAAAGAATTGTGACAGGGGGAAAAGAGAACTTATTATAGAAAATAATGACAGAAAACCTTTCTTGGTTTTTTGTTTTGTTTTGTTTTTTTCTGGTTGTGAACTCAGATTGGTCCAAAATGGAAAGATGTTGTGACAAAGTGCATTAAGGGTCACTATCAGCCTTTGCTGCTGCTCTATGCAGATCCAAGAGGAACTCCAGTGTCAACACAAGACTTGCCCCCTCAGGTGGATTTACAGCAATACAGCAGGACTTGCTATGACAGTGAAGACTCGGGTAAGAAGTGTGGGCTCTGTGCCTTGTACCTTCACACTGAATTGCAGTGTGTGAAATGTTTTCCTTTGGAGTGTATTTTTGGCAGCAGGGGTCCTTGTTGCTTGTTAAAGCTGATCAAGAATTCTGAAGAGGATTTTCAGTGTTTCATCTGTGAAACTCTCTCTTGATCCAAGACTGTTGATTGTTTGGGTAGCAGTCTTTTCCAAAAAAGTTTGGAGAAAGAAACTGGGGGGTGGGGGAAGTGAAGGACCTGGTGTGATGTGGATGTAGGGAGGAGCACTAACTGGTGACTTCAATAAGTTTCTAACTTTAAAAGTTCTAAACCATCCTTAAATAAGACATTTACTGCAAGACTTGTTCTCACCAAAAATGGGAAGTGCTCTCAGGCTCAGTGTTTGTGGTTAAACATAAGAAGAGCTTCATTCTTTAATATATTTTTTCTTCTTTAATTTCTCCACTGAGAAATGAGTATGAAGCTCATGTCCTGTGTATTACGGAGTGTATAGATCACATATGTAAAATGACCAACAGTCTTCAAACTGTTCAGATTTTTTATTTTTATGTACTGAAAGTGGAGGGAGCAGATTGCCCTTTTCACCTCTTCTAATGAATTCAGGAATTACTGTACTTAAACTGAACCAAGATGCTTCATATTTTTCAGTAGGGGATCAACGAGAAGGAGCAGGTTACTTTGCTTTAGATAGAAGTATTTCAGTACGAAGTTTATACTAGATAAGCTTTTGATTCATAATAGATGAAACCTATTAATTACTATAACATGATGTTCTTGTTACCCTTATTAATATTTCATACTTGAGTAATTCTTTTACTTTCCCCAAAGCAGTTTGTTTCATATTGTAGTTGCACTCAACAGTGTTGAAAATGAACAATAATTTCAGTATGGTACTAATGTGTACTTTCAATCCAATGGATGTCGTTTAATTTGGCATATTAAAAGGATTTGATAAACTGGGAATTACCAAGAGAAAGAAAGAAACAGGTTTTCAAAAGGAATGGCACTGTGTCCCTGCTTTCAAAGGAGTGGACTTTTCCTGTAATCTCTGGTGTTCTTGAATCTGAGTTGGTATCTTTGGTATTCTGTTCTTCTGTTAACTTCTGTATAGTTGCCCCTCCTCTCTTTTCTTAGCTTTTCTTGACTTTTATAATAGCTGAAAAGATTGAGATTTGACATTGCTTCCCTCACATTTCTTTCTTCCCCAGGGAGAGAACCTTCCATCTCGAGTGATACCAGGACAGATTCCTCTACAGACAGCTATCCTTATAAACAGGCGCACCACGAGTCTGTGGTCAGTCACTTCTCCTCTGACTCCCAGGGGACAGTCATCTACAATGTGGAGAATGATGCAGCTTCACAAAGCAGCAGGGACACAGGTAGCAGATACCATTACATCTGTGTGTAATCATTGTCATTAGATAAGATGACTGCAGTGGATTCCAGTTGAAAGTATCTCTGTATGTACACACAACCTTTAATAGAATTGTGAACAGTATTTAATATCTTAAATTTTTGATTTGTAATGAACTGTTGGCATTCACCAAAAAAAGCATGATTTCAAAGTCTTGTTGGCTTCTGTAGACTTGTGTCTAGCCAGACAAGCATTTACATTTACAGATCTGTTTTTCTGTTATCCACAATACTGCCTGCTCTCTTTGTTATATAATTCTGTGAGCTGGAGTCTTCATGGCCCCATTTTAGGGTTTGGTAAGTGTCGTTTGTGCTACTTACTCATCTCCGGGCAGTAACTTCATTTCAGGATTTGCAGCTATCTGGGAAAGGCACTTTCATCACCAGAATCCCTCATACTTGGGAACTAAGGACTTTCTGTGTAAGTGGGGGTTGGTAGTATTTACTGCACCAGTGAGGAGCAATAAGGTAATTTCCTGCCTGTGCCATGGAAGCAAGTTAAGCTGGAATATCCAGTGAGAAGACAATCTGTATGTATATTACTTTGAGCAGCTGAACAGTCTGCCTGAACACTCTTTAGTTGAAAAGAGGTTAACTGGAAGTCTAAAGACTTGATCTCCTCAATTATTCATGGCCAGTGTCCACAGTCAGCCTGTTTCTGCATACAGTAACTTCTAACGTCACTTCTGAAAAAGTAGTGCATAAGTTAAGGTCAGACTTCTCTAGCATCAGAAATAGGATCTGCTATTTCTGTTTGAAAAGTTATTTTATTGTGCCGTAAATAGATTTTCTAAGAAGACCTAGGAGTTGAATAAGCAGCTGTTAGATTGCACCAGAGTGTCAAAGCTGTCAGACCGCTTTGTCCTTTTATTTGTGAAATTGTTCCTCTTTTGTATCATAATTGGTTCATTTGAAACAATCTATGGTACATCAAAATCTGAAAAAAATGTTTCAAGTTCATTTTATTTAGTATTCTTTCATTCTTCATCAGAGGTCCAAGTAACTATAATACGCAGGTTAAGATAGCCCAACAGTCCTTCAATGTTTTAGCAAATACTTAATACTGTAGGGACCAGTCATAGTCTTAGGTAGGGTGGGAGAAAGAAAATAAAGTTGGAGCAGAAATTGAGTGATGAGGAAACAAAATGTATGATTGTCTTCAGAGTACAAAGAAGACAAAATTAAAAGAGCTAGTGGTATACTATTTAAATAGTCTGCAAAAATGGCACAGAATTTATTGGATTAGGTTCCTGCCTGCAAAACTTGCCATGCCGAAGTTAGCAGAAAAGGAGAGTAAGGGAGATGGTCACAAACATGTAAGCATGAAGTTCAGCATGTAACCTTTTGTTCTGTCATTTTTAGTGACTTTGTCCTTTTTTTTTTCTTTCTTCTCCTATTGATTCTATCCTGTGTTATTCCCTTCAGCTTAGCCCATTTCTCCACCTCAAGTCAGTTGTCCTTATCTTCCCTGATTCAGCCTTAGCTAAGTCTGTCCCCTTAGCTAGCCATTTGTCTGGGCGTTTCCCCTCTTTTTTTACCTACCCACAACCTTTCCAAAAAAAGTCAGTCTGCCAACTAATACAACTGCTCAGTCATCAGATGGTGATCCGTGGGGCTATAAAGAAGCCACCCACATTGACCTGTCAACTGAATCGTTCTGGGCAAAAGCAGGATTCTTCATTTAATGGCCATTTACCCACTACTCCAGCCCAGAAAATTATGGACTCTGTCCCACATCATCCTTGGGAGAAGGACCACCATTGGGTTGTATGACCTCAGGCTCCTGGGTACTTCAGAATGGGGGCAGAAGAGTGGCTGCATAAGCCCTCTCTTTGCTCCTACCCACCTGTGCTGCTGAGAAAAATGTGCGTATTCTGGCTGCCCTGTTTATGCAACTGAGATTTCAGGGGGAGGGAGTAGGGGGTGTTCTGTGTTAACCCATTTGATTTCATTTTCTTCTCTAACATGCTCTTGGACACACACACAACTCCTACAAAATCAAATTTTTCCTTGGAATATTGCTGTTTGCTTGTGAAGCCATCTCTAGTCTGGAGGGTGAGGTATTTAAGTGATACATTCATCAAGAGACACCTTTTAAGCATATTGTTAGGCATTCAAAAGTCCTGGCTTGTTATTTTAGAGAATTTTAATAAGTGAGTGTTAAGTGTTAGCTAATATTCTTGGGATTTTAATTCCTGTGTTCATGCATTATGTTGGATTTAGTCTTTGTTTCAGAGTGTCCAAGTAAAGACAACAAAGCCTGTGTCCTGCAGACTTCTGATTCTTGACATCTCTTCCGTGACTATTAAATATCTGATGACAATGGGACAGTATTTGCAGTCTTTGAAAGGAGGAGAAAATATTAATGCAAAGCTAGCAGCCCTCATTCTAAAAGACTAAGCTGGGCTTTATTCTATGCAAACCCTAAGCTAGTGCTAATAGCACCAAATATTGGCAAATAGTTTCTCTTACGGTAGTTGAAGGATGCTAACCAAGCAATCCCTATCAGGTTGCAATGTTTAACTAGAGAAGTTGTGCATGCTGAAGTGAAATAGGAGTCTTTTCTGTCATGAGGGGAGCCACTCCAAGGTATAAGATAATGCTGTTCTTGGAGTTCCTAAAAGATAGGTGGCAGTCCATGCTGTGAAGGGAAAAAAAAAAACCTCCAAAGCACAGACTCCTGCTCAGTCACCAAAATGCTACACATCTTTTTTCTTCATTGCCGGCATTTCTCTTCTGCTTCCTTAATTTCTTTTCTTATATGTAGTCTGCTTGTTCCTAAAAAATTTGGCTACAAAATCACTCTTTGCTTTGCAAATGAAAAGTGAGCCTTGTGTAGCTTGCTTTTTATTGTTTGGATTCCTTCCCACTCATTTATTGTGATATCTTTGTAGCAATTGTCGTTGCAGTGGGTTTTTTTAAATGTTGCAGGTACAATTTTATATGTAAAATGTGTTTTAAATGTTGATTTTTATGCTAATCTCTAGAGAAGGGAGAAGGCGCATGAGGGCCAGCTATGTAGTCTGGGGGCTGTTAGACCGCTGTTAGCTAGTAGGGATTTTCGTTTCCTATCATCCTATGTGAGATAAAAGTTTGTAATATAAAGGCTAGAAAAAAAGTCTTTGTAGCTTATTCATAAATTCCCTTCTTATCCTGCATCTCTGCTTGGGACTACTCACGTGAGTAAAGCCATGCGTGTGTTTGTGCTTGCAGGTTTAGGACTGCGAATATGTGAGAACCATAAAATTAAGCAAAGGCAATACAGAAAACTTGTGATGTCAAATAGCCTTAATTCCCATTTGATGTGAGGCAGTGGGGAGTCAGTTGTGTTCAAGAGGAAATACTGATACTCAGACACATAAGCTGTAGTGAGGGAATGTTGTGTGTCAGCTGATCCATGTTCATGGTCTGTGCACATGCTCAGCTTGTGGCAGATGTGAATTAGCTGGCTTGGCCCTTGAGAGCTGAGTGACGCTTCTTCACTGCAGACTAAGCTAACTCAGATTACTTAGTGTTTGCTACAGGCGAAGAGAGTGTAGATGAGTAGTTAGTGCAGAGCAGCTGATTATGTGCAGTAATTTATTATTAGATGGTAACTCGTTCGTGTGTTTGAGTCTTTATTCAACAGAGTAATGTCTGGCAAGCTGTCCTCAGGAGTTTCATGTTCATGATCATTGAAACTGACAGTAAGAAAGTGGTCTCCTTAGACTACTAGAAGACGAAGCAGAATCAACCTTTTCCTTGGCCTGTGGATAAGCTGTCATTAACCAGAGTCGTTGGAGGGCTGTATTGTTCTTTTATGACCTTAAAAATGGAACATCCTCTCCAAGACAAAACCAAAAACTTACGGATACGAAAACTTAGCAAAACTTGCCAGTTAATGTTGGAGTGTCTGCAGCTCCTAAGAAGCAGGAGAGTCCTGCTGCTCTTAGCACAGTGAATGCTTGATCTGAAGGCTCTTGTCATCTCTACTGTGTTCTTCCTCCTTCCAGGTCACCTAACTGACAGTGAGTGCAGTCAGAGGCATGTTTCAAAGAAGGGCTCACTGGCAGACCGCAAGAGGAGTTCTAGCCGGTCTAGGCGAAAAGGAGATGAGGCTCAGTCATCAGGATACCATAGTGAAGGCAAGAGATGTTACTTTATCTTAGATATCAGTATCTTTCTGAATGTTTTTAATGTTCTCAATGTGTACATACATTTCCCTCATTGTTTCTTCCATCTTTGTCTTTATTTAGTCCTCTCTTTGCTTTTTAGTGTTTAGTTCTGTTTTGGTTGGTTGGTTTGTTTCTTTGTTTGGGGAGTGTTGGTTTTTTTATCATCATTTTGTTGTTTTGGATTGCACTTTTCAAAGTCTGCATGAAGATGCTGCAAGTAGGGCTGCTAGTTTAATTGAAGTTATTTTTGTGGCTTTTGCCATCTCTACAAACTGCAGGAGAGACCTTGAAGGAGAAACAAGCCCCCAGAACTGCCCCCAAACCATCCAGCAGCACCAGCAGGCTGAGGGAATTTAAAGAGACAGTGAGTAATATTATCCACAGCAGACCACAGCAGATTTCTCAAGCCATCCAGAATTCCCCTCGTGGAGGAAGTAGTGTGGATCAGGCAGAAACACGACCCTCAAAAAGCCTGTCTGCACACGCTCGAGACTGGGAAGTGGAGAGTACCAGTAGTGAGTCTAAATCCAGTTCGTCTAGCAGGTACCGGCCAACGTGGAGACCCAAAAGAGAGTCTCTGAATATAGACAGCATCTTTAGTAAAGACAAGAGGAAACATTGTGGCTACACTCAGCTTAGCCCTTTCTCTGAAGAAGCAGGTAAGAATTTGAGAAGATTTATTTCAGAACGTGTGGGAATTTTGAATATGGAATTTAGGTCAGTGGTTAGTCATGTCTGTGAAGACTAATTCCTGCGTGGGTATTCATATTGCGTGTATGGTAATTCTGTTTGATTTCTGCGTGCTGTGTTTCCTGTCTAAGGAAATAATAAGGGAAACAATACCATCTACCCTGCTTAAATGGACACATGCTATACTATGAAGTGTCTGAAGTTTGTCCTTTGGAGTGACCTTTTGTATTGCTCTGGCTTTTCCTCTGGCTCATCATGGTATTTTTACTTGATGGCTCAGAGTATGGTGCAGAAAGTAGCTTGTGTATCAGTGCAGAGTTCTTATTGTGAGGATACGAGCCTGGAAGCCAGTGATGATTTATCTGGGAAGATTTTACACTGTAGAAGCTATGCAGCTTGTACATGGAGACTTTGCTGGTTTTGACAGTTGGAAAGAATTGGGAAGCATAAAGGAATATGTGAAGGGAAGGTGAAGGGGAAGAGAACATAACCACCAGAAAAGGAAGGGAAGCAAACAAGAATTAAGTGGAAAGACCATGAAATGTATAAGGAAGAATTAAAAAAACCCAAGTTTTTCGGTCCTTTATATAAGCCACAACAAATCATAAATGGCAAAATAAACAATGTAAAAAAATGAGAGCATCTGAAATATAGCAGACTACTGGAAATACAACTGGATATACTGTAAAATTATCTAGTACAAATACAAATTATTATGGGAAAGAAAGGATTTTCATTCCAGGCTTAATTATTACCTCAGGGGCAATATGGTAAGTTATACTAAAGGGGAAGGATTCAAAGATAAATTTGTTGAAGAGGTTATTGCTTAAAATTTCCTGGAAAGCTGTGAAATATTGGGTTTTTCTTCCTTAATATTGCAGGTTTTATGCTAAATGAAGGATGGTGCTTCTGATTTAAACATAGTTGAGGAGCTAACATGTATATGGATGTTTTGCTGGTATTGAAGCTTAGGTCTTCTACTGAGCTGTATTGTTTTATCTTGACAGGTAAAGAACTTACTGAGAATGAGGTGAAGGAACACACTGTTCATGAAACAAGGTCAAGCCAGTCAAATGTCAGATACAAGCGTGGTGTGCTGGGCCGGGGTACCCAGCACCCTATGGTGGATCAACATCCTCATCTAATACAGAGGATGGAGTCTGGCTACGAAAGCAGTGAGCGCAACAGCAACAGTCCAGTTAGTCTGGACATGTCCTTGTCTGAAAGCTCAAGCACCCACAGGTAGATTTCAACAAAATTCATGTTTGGAATGATTGAAGTCTTGATTTCTTTTTTGTAGTTACATAATGGTGTAGAACATTTTGCAAAACAGTGGTCCTAGTTTGAAATACAGCTTTATTGGGACAGGGGAGAAATAGTAGGGAAATGGGAGCCCATTCTTTTCAGTATATTGCTGACTTACTGTTAGTGAGAAGAGAAAACCCCAGGGCTTGATTGAGCGAGAAACATTGTCTATGAAGTGATGCATCTGAAATAGTCGTACCCTTAGTCTGTGATTTAAAACCTTGTACTTTGAGTAGCTCATAGTCCTTTTTGTTTCAGTTAAACCATTGATTCATAGACACCTTGTACAAAATGAGAAATCAATAGCCTTGTATAGAAATCTTTGTTTTTAGACATACCTGCAATATTGTTATGTAAAAGTAAATAGACTGCACAATGTGTTTCTTTCCTTGACTTAGGAAGCTTCAGGTAACAACAAACTGGCACTGTTTTTGGCCAGAACAGTAGGTTTTCAGCTGTAAGGATCTGTTCTGAACAACTCCCGGACCACAGTTCTAATATGAATTGCAGAATCTTATGGAGGAGAATAGAATTACTGTCGTCCTTGTTAACTTCCTCTTTCCCTGTTTCTCCCAAGATTTTCTTATGATAGACTTATTTTAAAATTAAATTAAAATGCAAGTATATGTTTATGTGGATACAAAAAAGGTAGATACAATTTCTCCTGGAGAGATTAGTCAAATGTTAAACTATAATTACTCTCTTCTTGGAGGGATGTTCATATGAAGCGAGCAGGTGGATTTGTTCCCGCTTGGCATAACATCCCAAAGTCTCACAGTAGCAGCATCTTGGAAGTGGAGTCGGCTTCATCAGTTGGGAGCTGGACAAACAGCCCACACACCACTGGAAATGGTAAGATACACTTTGCAGGGGTGGATATGCAAGGTAAATTTTATTAGAGTTGTTCTTTACTTTCTGGATGTTTATGTTCACAGGGAAATTATGAGGAAAGGGATAAGAAACTTTGAGGAATGTAACAGTTTCACAAGAAATAATTACGAGATTTACCAAAGAGGATTGCAAAAAAGGTGGTTGGAGTATTCACTTGATCGTGTTGCTCTGGCATCTCTTTTGTGTATTGACTTAACTGATAAAGCTATTTTTCCCGTTTTTTCTTATAACTCAGTATTCTGCCATCAGTCAAAAATACCCTCCCAAGCATAACGTTAAAGTCCTGAAAACAAGCTTGTAATTCTGTACAGAATTCAAAACTGTTAGAACTGTGAATGTTTTTCTACAAGATATTTGGGCTGAGGCTAAGCTTTTCTGCTTATGAATCATTCTAAGCAAATACTTTATTCCAGAGAGTCTGGGGAAGGGAAAGGGGAGAGGAGAGACACTTTCTGAATACTGGTAATAGTTGAAATGAGAATGACAGCTGATGGATTTCTGTTGTGTAGGATATTGATGTGCTTTATTTTCCTCCCCTTTTCATCCGCTCTAAGCAGTTACATGAAAAACATCTCACTTGGAATCCATTTAACTTTCACAAGCTAGTGATCTGGCTAATTTGACATAACATTATTTACAAATCATAAACACAGTAAGAAGCCTTAGGATTTCATCATCAGCTTAGGGTTATTTCTGCCAATGATTCTCTGTGTTCCGTGTGCTGTTTTCATGAGTCAGAGAATCCATGGGCTGTGCTGCAGGGGAGCTTGAAGCACTCCTGTACTGGGTGGGGTTTTACAAGTAAAATTTAAGAAAGCAAAATTTATGTTCTGCAATTCTGTGGTCTCAGACTGTTATTATCTAATATTAATTTTATTCTCTATTAATACTCCTTTGTCTTTTAAGGGATGCTTTAAGAGATGTAGCTGTCAAAAAAGTTTTGTTGGCTTGTTTGTTTTGAAGGTGGAGACATCTTTGTTCCTTTAAAGAGTGAGCTGGATGAATTGCAAGAAGAAGTGGCAAGGAGAGCCCATGAGCAAGAACTACGCAGAAAAAGAGAAAAGGAAATGGAGGCAGCAATGGGCTTTAATCCCCGTCCCAGCAGGTTCATGGATCTAGATGAACTGCAGAATCAGGGTAACCTTTTGAATGCAGTATATTTTGCAAGATGGTAGTGCTGAAGTTTTTTGAACCTTTGAATATAATTTCCTGTTTTCATTGTGCATGTTTGTGTCTTTTTCACCACATCCACACCTCATTACAATTTTGTACCTTCAGGTAGTGAAATAGTATCCATTTCAAACCTGTAGAAAGTGAAAAAACTCTTTGGTATTTTGACCAAATTTCTTCTTAAATGAGAAAACGAAGTAATGTAGAGGTATTCTTAATATATCTGCATCTTTCCGTTTTTACAGTGATATACACTGTTAATAGTATTGATACCTAGATTTAGCTGTAAGCCTTTAACCAGCATCTTGGAATGAGCAGGGCTGTTAGTACCTTTCAGGCACCTCAGCTCCACCCACAGCAGTTTGTTCATATAAACCATTGTTCTGTTTCTGCTTGGTTTTAGTACCTTTACAGCCCTAAGCAATTCTGCTTGTTCCTGCCCTTTTGCTTTCCAGTCTGTCTCCCTGCCTGGCTGTGCACCCCCAGCACAGGTGTGGGGACAGGTACTCTGGCTGGATCTAATTGAAAATCTGAGCTGGGTTTAGGTTGCATATCTTTTCTAGGGAAAAAGAATTTTTAAAAAATTAAAAGCCAAATACTAAGTTTGATTGTCTTTTCCGTGACTCTTCATCTTTCTGGCAGGAGATGGCAGCAAAAGAGGTTTAATTGGAAGGATGCAGCTGTAGCAGAGGGAACATGACAGGATTCACATGTAATACCTTTGTTTTAGCCCTAAATCTCCACCAGCCAGTAAGGGGATTCAAGAGAAAGGTGGGATAAAGTGCACTGACCCAGTCAAGAGTGAACCCTGAAACCTACTGGAACACTTAACTGGGGGTCATTGGAGGGTAAGCGGAGCCAAGAAGGATATGGTGAACACCTGGGCTCTGGTCCAGCAAATGTGTGCATGGTCAGGGCAATCCTGCTGTGGTATCCTGTGTTGCCAGGCCTCCTGGCATCCCCATGCTGCTTCCTCCTACCTGATGTAGAAATGAGTTGAGGTTGCTGGTTTGCTGCTCAAGGAGAGGAAGGAGAGGGGCAGCCCACAGCAGTGCCAGTTCTGGACACAATCCCAACTATGCTCTGCAGCCTACAGCCATGCCAACTGCTTAGCAGCCAGAATGACATTGTGCCGATGGCAGCTGAGCAATATGATCTCCATGAGAATGTCTGACTGGGAATGTTTGTATAATTTTTGCTGACCATCAGTTATCCTTTACAGTCCAACTATGGCCTGCTGGTAACCAGGTGAAAAATTCTGATGTGCCGGAGTAGATGGATATATTCTTTTATTAGTATCGTGTTTACTTTTGTAACATAAATGCCAGTGATTTAAAAATTGAAAAGTAAACCTCTATTACTTAGCATGTTGTCTTCTCTACTTCTCCTGTATGAAAGAAAATAGCATATTCTCCAATACATTACTCCTCTTTTTGATCTATTCTATTAGTTGGTGGAAGCAAAGATTGCTTAGCTTTTCTTTGTTGGAAAGGAAGTAAACTAGACTAATGCTTAATCAAAAAAGGATTCAGTAGAATGTTTGAGGAATTCAGATGCATTGACTTGAGATCTAGGAAAGTCTTTCCCCACCCATTTAGAGATATAGTAGCTTAACATTAACAGACTGCTTGACTACCTGGAAGGCTTGCTTGTATGCAGAACTCCAGAACACTTGTGACTCATTTTCCCCTCAAGTAAACTGCCTAAATTCATGCAAAGAAGGCTAACTTTAGTATTCTGCCCTTGATTACAAGCCTCAGTTACCTTGATTTTGAAACTGAATGTGCTGCTTGATTAACTTACTGCTCTAACAACTCTCACTTCTCTCTCCAGTTCTAGTTTTTCATGCAGGTTCTTTGGGGTTTATGGTAAAAGAGTTTGTATTTATATTTCTGCACAAGGGTGTTGGGAAGCAGGTCAGGCTGCAGCATGTGTTAAGCAGATTGAGAGAATATAATTTATTGCTGGCTGATAAAGATACTCATGTGCTCTACCACAGTGATAGAGACATACCATTAAAAAGACCCACCCCTAAACAAAGTTAAAAGTCAAGTTTTGTTTTCTGTTTTCCCTGCCTCATTTGAATGTTTACATTTTAGTGCATAATTTGCATAATGCCTAATAGGTGACACCAAATGGTTTGGGCATTTCTTCCTCTCAGAAATGGATGTTATGATACCAGGACGCAGTTTCTTTTTTGTGTCCAGAGATGATTTATCATTCTCTTCTCCTACACAGTTTTCTAAACTGTTGCAAAAAGAATTCTTGACAGTTGTCCCTTTCTTCTCAGCTTCCACCACCTTGATTTTCAAGCTGCAAGACTGTTGAGTTTTCGTATTCTGTATGTTACTTACAGCAGTTAAGTGTATGCACTGAACTCATTTATACAAGTAGTTCATGCAGGCATTTATGTTCACACTCAAGTCCGAGTTTTCTTCCCCAGACATATTAGTTGTTTCAGTTTCTCTTCTTCATCAAAATGGAAGCACAGATGGGTTGTGTCAGGAAACTTAACCTACAGTGAAAAAACCTCGATATGCTGTATTTCTTTTACTGATACATTTTGGTTTAGATTTGATTCTAAATTTATTTTAATTCCTACTTGAGAAAAGTCATTTGAACTGACTCTGTGATATGTCTGTACCATCTCTTGTACTGTTTTAAAGCTTTGAAAATAGACTAAGCCAGTACAACTCTCTCAACTAAAGAAAATTTGAGAGAAAAAATCTTTTTCATGTTGTTTTACTGTGTGGATGTCAAGCATATGAGGGTGCTCAAGATGTACTTCTGCTTAGGGAAGGTTAGGTGGTGCAGTCTGGGGATATGCACAGCCTCTGTGAGAATCCGTATGTGGAAGGATTTGGCGATCACAAATGGGATGAGGGTAAGTGAGGGTTCTGCAGTGAATGAAACCAAAATGAAGAGTGCTGCCCATTTGCAGGGAGGAGTGATGGCTTTGAGAAGTCGATGCAGGAAGCAGACTCAATCTTTGAAGAGTCGCTGAATCAGGAGCAGAAGGGGGATTGTACTGCAGCTTTGGCTCTCTGTAACGAAGCTATATGTAAGTAACCTTAACCGCCTGAGCTACCGCGCTTTGACTGTTTACTAATACAGAATAGAGTCTGAAATGCTACATCACATGAAGTGGTCAGGTGGTAATATGGGGGTCCAGCTGGTCTTTAGGGAACGTGCAGGTAGACAGAATTTTTCATTTTTATAAGCATTCCCATTTGGGTGTTTTAGTCCTATTCCTCTTCATCTCTGTTTTTTCATGTTTGCATTCATTTTGTTGTTCTCTCCAGTGCTAAGGTAGTAACAGCACTGAGGTGCTGATGTGCCCTTTTTGGTGCTAAATGGTATGTTTCAGCGAGCACCTGGTAGGTGGTTCCCCTTGCCACTTGGTCCTCACAATTTTTCCCCATCGTCAGGCCGAATTGCAAAGGCCATTAAGCTCCTCTGTTTTTCATGGAGGGTGTAGCATAGGAAGAAAATGGTAGCCCACTCTTGAGTCCTCTGGATTAGCAGAAGTGAACTATGCTGTACTTTACTTTCATGAAGAAAAAAGCATTAGGACATTGAAGTGCTTAAATGCATTGTGACCTTTGAGAATGTGTGCTATGTGATTTCATTTTATTTTTGGTGTTTTTCCATTATGACTGGCTGGCTGTCTTACCCCATGCTCCCCTCTGTCTGTGTAGAATTGCTGCAGACAGGGTGAGCAGCTCCTGTGCTGTTTGCATTTAGAAACTGGCTTTCATGGACTGCAGAATAAAGGGTGCAGCATACAGATGTGGTGATAGCTCTATTAGCTTTCATTCCAGCAAGGAATCGGAAATCCCAGCTGGGTATTCCTGCACATAAAGGGAGTCCCAGGTATGGAGGATGCAGGAGAAGAGTAGATGACAGAATGAAGCATCATTGTAGTAGGGCTGGAAAGAGCCTGTGTGAAGGGATGAGAAATTGGGCTAAAACAAGGATATTGTTTTTATTTTATTTTGGTTTAGTTTCAATTAATGTGTCTGTACACCCGGCTAAGCTGAATGTGCATTAATGGAAACGATGGCATCCTTGTGAATTCTTTTGTGGCAGTATTTGCATGGTCCATGTTTTTTGTTCCTGCTGCATCTTTTTTCTTTTTTTTCTTTTTCAATTTTATTCCTTTTTTCTGTTTGTTTTCTGCTATGTTTTCTTTTGCATTTTAGCTAAACTAAGACTTGCCATGCATGATGCCAGCGCTAGCACTCACAGCAGAGCCCTAGTCGATAAGAAGCTGCAAATCAGTATCCGAAAAGCCCGGAGCCTCCAGGATCGCATGCAGCACCAACAGCCATCGCAGCCGCTGCCTCCGCCAGCCTGCCACCCACCACAGGGCGGCACCATGGCCCAGTCTACAAGGTAGTGCGAGTACCTCACCTAGACACAGACCTGGGCTGCATCTGTGAGCAGTGCAGTCTGGAAAGAAATAGCAAACTATGTATATTCCCCCAGATAGTCCAAGTCCTACTGTGTTACACCCTGTTCTTTTCTTCCCTAGGTTAAATCCAATTATAAAACAGTCAACTACCCCATTTTCCCTCTTCCCACCACCCTTTCTCCCAGTCTTTATAGAATAGTCCAATGTGCATGTGTTCAAAATGTGATCTGTGACAGAGAATTGTAGCAGTCAGTGCCTGCCAGCATTGGTGTCTCATGCACCAAGGGAAAGAATACAATAGGCAATAATCTGGCTAAAAAAAGTGGGGATGTGGAAGGATGAAATGTGACCGTTTAAAATCAGGAGCAGTTTCAGGACTCAGTCAGTGAAAGACTGTACTACAGTCAAAGTCTTGCTGTAGTTGCTGTTATGTTGAGAACATCAGCCAGTGTGTTTAGTGCTCTGTAGTTTGAAAACTGTCAAGTACACTGATCTTTTCTTTCTAGTCTCCTTCTCTAGTAGTGTACTGGTACAACTCTTGAATCCAGATCCTGATCCTGTCACCTTGACTACTTCATCATTCTTCATTTTCTTTCTGTGCTTCCCAGCATCCTGTAGCCTGGCTTACCAGCCCTCCTCAGTGTCTCTTCATGATTCTTTCTTCCATACTGACTTTAACTACAGCATAATTAACTCTCTGCTATAACTGATCCTTTCCTCCTACCCTCTTTAGCATGCAGCTTAATCCTTCTTTCTTCCCATGCCATTCCCTCCTAGCACTAGACCATCCCTATCTAATTTCTAGGCTATTTCTGAACTGTTACTTTTTTCCCTCTCCCCTTTCTTATATGTTACATTACCAGAAGCTTAGATAAAATCTCAGATGAGAATCGTTTTTCTGTTCCTTTCTGTAAAATGCCATGTACAGCTATATACAAACCCAGTTAATTTGCACACCTGCCAGGCTCTAGATAGCATTCTTTTCTTTTCCTGCAGTACCTGAATTACACGTAACGAAAGCTGATCTTTTTGTCAATCAGGGCTCCATTATATCCTCTCTTACAGGAGAAATGCAGAGCTCAAATTAGGCATTTTGGCAGATTCTAAGAAAATGAAAGGCACTTTCTTAACTAGTTTTGCTAATGCTAAACTTGTTCACTGCTGCTCTGTGAAAAGAGCGTTACTTTTGCAAAAAGTTATATCTAACCAAATGTTAATATTTCAGCCAATGAAAAAGAAACCCTATTCATAGCCAGAGTTCTGTACTCCAGCTTTGATGTAAATAACATTGTAGACAGTACGAAGTTTGCAATTCCTGACAGATAATGTTGTATTGCTACACACATCAACTAGGTCTTCATGGTAACTTCATTCCATGCGTCTCTAGCAGGAAACAAAGCAGTGATCTTAAAATTACCTTAAGTTTTCTGCTGGAGCTGATGTAGCCTGTCATTTTCTCAGAGGCAGTAGACTTAGCACTGTTTGTTCTGTTTGTATATTAAAATGCTAACTCAATATAGAAAAATGCCAGGGACATATATGACCCAAGAATATAACTGTCTTGCATTGGTACATAAAAGAATGAACATTATTTTCTAGATGTATGCTCTGGATACAAATTATTGCAGAGTAATAGTTACTTATTTAGCTTGAACTTTATTTAACGTTTTGGATAAGTATCTCAAAAAATGAAAATATAAAGATAAGAGAGAAATTTCAACCTGTTCCTTCCATTTGTCAAGTCATTCTTCATGAAGTTGCCTGGAGAGAGGGGACCTTACAGAAATACTGTCAGTTCATGTTCAGATCACAGACATGTCCAAAGTATTTTAAAAGATATCTAAGATGTTACTGTTGAAAAGAGTTATTTTATTTTATGTAAATGCAATTTTTACTCTTTTTACAGTTATCCCTACTCACATACTCAGTCTGCTGATTGAAATGCCTCTGGTGCTGTACAGGAATACTTCATGTAGAGCCTAATGGTAGCAAAATACTCTCAAAAGTATGTAGTGGATTCAGTTAGATTGTTGGAGTAGGAAAACAAAGTTAGAAGCAAAGGACTAACATGTATGTGTCTAGTGAATTAATGCAAAGTCTTCATCAGAATACAGTGAGTGAAGTGTGTTGAGCTGTATGTCACGTAGTGCAAGGTCTGTACCCTAGGAATAAACGTAAGCAATGACTACTGCTAATCATTTACTCTTCTGTGTGTTTTAGTGAACAGACTGGCCCGCTCCAAGTACTGCTGAGCCAGGAGGTACCACTGGAACCCAACAAAGAAGTGGAATTTGGGTCCAGTTCTTTCTTCCACCCACCTGCTTCCTGCCATGAATTGCACTCATCATTATATCCAGAGTCTTCCTCCTTGCCCCCTTCTGAAAGCAGTCCATCCAACAGGATCTCTCCAAACTTCCAGTCTGCTTCTGCTGATTTTCATGACCAAGTTCCCTCTTTTCCCTATAGGCAAGGGTTGGCAGAGAGGTCTGCAAGAACTGACAGTGATGCCCACAATAGTGGTGAATTTGCTGACACAACAGTCACAGGGCCAAAAGACTATAGGGATTGCTGCAGTAGCAGCAAGTTAGGAGAGGTTCATAACATAATGCCTATTCTCACACCTCACTACAAATCCAAGGCTAACACAATAAACTCTGGGTCTTTGCCTACACTGTTTCCCTGTCCACATCCACCACAAGCGGCATCTCCTGAAAGGGACAGCCAGCACAGTCCTTGTTCCAAACTTGCAAGCTCTCCAGTGCGGCCCAACATTGATCATTTAGGGGCCTATCATGCAATGACCTCTGCAACTTCATCCCCTACACACCAGTGCTCCTCGGATCCTTTGCAGAAAAATAAGTACTCCAGAGCAAACAGCCAGGAGATGTTATTACCCTCACAGGGTGAATATGGCACAGTAGACGGTCGTAAATCTGAGGCTTTTAGTACAAAGGGACATGTTCGCTCCTTGGCAGAGCAGTTTCAGAAAATGCATGCAGTCTCCCAGAGAAAAGGTACTCATGAAAAAGACTGGATTACTGCAGTGTGTCAGGATGAGAAGTCTCCAAAGTTAACACAAAAATCTTTCATCAACCATTCATCTTCTGGTTACAGACAGCTGCTCCATCAAAACCAAGAAAACAAAAACCAATCTTCCGAAAAATTACACTCAACTGCGGATATTAGGGACGGGGTAGTTTCTTTGAAGGGTTTTAGTGCCCAACGCGTTGCTTCTATGAGTTTTTGTTCTCACAGTGAAGAATTGTGTAGAAGAGGTGGACAGAATATAGCAGACCCTGCACCCTATGTGGAAAGGCACTGTCATGATGGAGGAATGAAAGAGGTGGATGATGGAGCTGCTAGTAGCATGGTTGCCTCTATGCCTGTGGACCATTGGGTGAATAATGTTACTAGGTATTACAGTTCTCAGAAGGCTAATAAGAATACTGAATGGCTTCCTGTACCTGGGAGGAGTCCACTCCTTTCTGATCAGAGAGCAGTTGGAGATGACTTGAGCAGGATCCCAGTACATCTGCATCCACAGTGGAATCAAGACACAGAACAGGAGCTCTCAGAATTGGATTCCCTCTATCAGACTAGTCTGCAGGCATCTCAGGCCACTAGGCCTTTCTTGGGAAGACAGGACAGTGCTAGGTATCCATTTGACCAATCAGGTAAGAATGATGCAGTTGTTTTTCTTGGTTGACCTGCCTATGTACTCCAGTATAGGTGACGATACATTTTCCAGTCGATTTAGTTAAACGAGCATTAATTTGTGCACAGATGCAGAAAAATTCAGATTGTAGACTCTGAAAACATTCCAGCTAACTAGAGAAAGCAGTGTGATAGCACTGCCTGGGGTGGCTGCAGAGTAGCTGTTGATCTCGGCGAAAGAAGAGCAACATCTGTTAAGAGTAACATAGAAATAATTGATCCTGTTTTCAAGTAGGGAGTTAGCTGCTTATGTCAGGCTAATGAATTTTGCTGTTTGAAAGTCTTTCATCACCTCTGGAATTTATTGAACTGTTTCTATGCCTGATGTTAATGTTCTCCACATTGGTGAATTTTAACTGTATCGTAATTGAGAATTTCGTCTGTACCTGGTTGAGGGGAATAACTTCTAAAAGTGTTTCCAGATCTGAGAGTCGAACCTGTGTTTTGCTAAGGACTACCTGCTTCAAGTTCTGGAAAATTACTTGTGAAAGCAGCACTGAGGGTACATGATCTGCCCTAAGATCCATGAGACCTTGTGGATTAGTTGGTGTCGAAAGAAAATGAACAGATTCTGTAGGTGAGGACATCCAGCTGTTGCTGGAGACATTCATTTAGAGTCTGATGACAGCAGTCCGGTTCCACTTAAGCTGATCTAATCTCCTGCCTGAGATAGGGCAACCTTGTTTCTCTGCTTCACAAGTGAAGTAAATTTCTTTATAATCTGTGTCATAGCATTAAAGCTATGAATTTTCTGGTTAAATACAACACAGGCTGAAATTGGATGAGTACCAAAGTGACACAGATATAGCTGTACACATATGATATATATTGCAATGCATATACAAGACAGGTTTTCCCCTACTCTGCACCCATGGAGGTGGAGCCTCCATCATTCCTGACAATGTCAGACCTGGCTGCGATCAGAGTGAGTACTGCAGTAAAGTCTTGAACAGGTTTCTGTTCAACAGCTTGAGTTTTCTCTGAATTCTCATGTCTTGCAGTCCACTCGCAGACCAATTAAGACATCGAAATGTGGCCATTTACCATTTGCTGTCCTTTTGGTTTGCTTTCAGAGTTAGGCAGGATCTGACCTCACAGCTTTGCAGATACTTCCTTGCATGAACTTGAATCAGAAGGTCTTGTATGTTCCAACTGATTTTGGAAGTTCTTTCTGGAAATCTACCAGAATAAAGCCCAGTTGCTTTAGTGTTAGCTGGAGTTTCAGAGTTCTGCCATCAAATGACCTATTTCTTATGCTGACTTTTCTTGCCTATTTTCCCACCACGTGTGAGGGATATGAGATATTCTTCTAAAGTGAAGTTTGTATTTGAGATCTTCTGGTTTGCTGTAACTTTGAGTTTTTTCTTCCTAAGTTCTGCAAATTCTGTATAAAACTGAAAAGTTTGAACCAGTGCATCTGCTGTGATGAACTGGATGAAAATCACTTGAGTTAGGTCTAGGACTGCTCTTTCTTCCTTTTAACTTGGATTACCTATTCATTTGCAAATGCTGTTGAAACTTTGACCCATTATCAACTGGTTTTGTCAGACCTTTGCATATACTGAATCATGGTGAAAATGCCTCTGTTTCATTAGAGGGGCTTTACAGCAGAGTTAAAGCCAAGACTTGCTTCTCCGAATGCAACCACCTCAATGCAGAAAAGGTGTTGTTATCAGCACATCACCTTTCTTCCTTTATAGAGGAACTCCCTGTGACCAGTTTAATTAAGGCATTGATCTGTCTATTCCATGAGAAATTTTAGGATTGTAATTGGTTGATGGGGATTGCACTGAAGTGAAGTAACTGTAGCAATCCTAGTTAAAAATAACACCTTTAACTATTTAACCAGCACAACAAATGGCTGAGAAACTAGCATTGAATGGGAAGGAGCAGGTGAATGTGTGGGGAACCTGAGGCTGACTTGTTTAGCCCAAGTAACTTTAGGTAGCTTCCTTTCAGTAGCTGATTTTCTGTCTCTTTGAGCCCTCTAAACAATCTCACCTCTGTATCAGGCAAGTCTTGGTGTGCAGTTAAATCATTTAAATGTTAAATAGTTCAATTAACTGCTCCCCTGAAGCCTGCGGAAGGGTCAGTGAAGTAGGCATAGTGTCCTGATAGACTGTCTCCCCTTGAAATGTTCGGTGTTAGCTGATGTATTAATGTTCCAAGGATCTCTGAGTTCTTGTTCTGTGTGTATAGTCCCTCTGTCTTTGCTGGAGTCAGACCTAAGATAGTCAGAAATGTGTCATAACATGCAATCAGGTGTTAAATTTAATCGTAGTGTTTTCCTTCCCAGTCTCTGTGAACCTGAGTGTGAGGAAGCTGCCTGCTACAGCTGGCACGGGTCTGTCGAAAACCCCAACAGCGGAGATCGAGCGCAGTCTGTGTGGATCCACTGTCTCTTCTGTCTCCAAGGTGACATTTTGTTACTTAAGATATCCTAGAAGGGGAAGGGCTCTGCCTGTGCAAGAAAGAATTTACAGTGGGACAAGTGAAATACATTATGAAAAAGGTACTGGGATCATTGATATTAATGTTAGAGAGAATTTCAAGTGTAGTCTAGCACAGGATTAACTAACTAAAATATGAGTGACTCATGCTACATGCAGCTTACATGCAGTCAAATGATCTAAATCCTGGCTTGGAGGAACACACCCCTGAAAACTTTACCATCTAGTCTCTTTGAACTTAGTGACATGAATTCCCTTGCATCACAACTGATGATAACTGCTTCTTAATTTTACTACTTGCAGGGGCACAAGCTTTTTTTTTTTTTCACTGTGTCACTACATATTTTTAAAGTGGGCGATAATTTGGTATTTGCTACAGTTGGTAGTTAGTCACCTCAGAGTGGGAGAAGATTCTTTTTCTTTTTTCCTGGGAAGACACTGTTTAAATAACTGGCAGTTACATATTAATGCTTGTATGTGAAGACATGAAAGTATTTTCAAGGGGAAATGACATTTCCTGTAATATCTCTGTACTTGTTAAAGGGAGCTCAAAGTCTGTTCCTTTATAGAACAAAGGAAAGGAAAGATGGAATAAACATTTCCCTTGCTAGAATAAGATTAACAAGCTTCCAGCATTCATCAAATAATCCTAGATATATTTTTTTTTTTTCAGTAGGAGAAGACTATAGTACTTTTTTCATAAGATGACTGTCAGCTGCAGCCATGATTATCTCTCCAGAGGCAGTGATGCCTGTAGCAGCAGTCAGTCCTTTAGGTAGATTCATCCCACTAGAGACGTTTTGTCCTGGCTTTAGATACTTATAAAAGAATGAATCTCATTTAGGCAAATCAATCTGTGTATATTTACTAATGGAAGAAAGACTGTAAGGAATAATACTTTTAATCAGCAGATCCAAACAGACCCATTTATCTTAAGTTTTCAAAGTAGTACCTGAATGAAGGATTTTGAGAAAGAAAAGGTCACTAAATATTGCTGAAGTATGCTCCATAATATTTCTATTCATCTCTTCCCTGTAATTATTGTACAAAATTGATATTATGAAGAACCTTGTCTGAAATGTGTGATGTTGTCTGCAGGTCACATATACCAGAGAACATAGCAGGGAACCAGAAGAGGAGGAAATATACAGTGCAGAGAATTTCCGTCGCATTGCTCGCAGTCTCAGTGGGACAGTTATCTCAAACAGAGAAGAGACCTTGGTCTCTTCTCACAGTTTTGTAAGTAGAATGATGTGCAGCTTTCCAAAGAGCTATCATCTGTGTGTAGGGTTGCTGTTTTCTCTGTCTGCATTTAGTAGTTAACAAACGAGACAGAAGACAACTCAATAATAAGCCATGATGAAAGCCTGTCTTTTTTGTTCTCTCTTTGGAAGAAGAATGAACTTTTATATAAGTAACAAAGCCATCTTCTTCAGGTATCGTTGCAGAGTAGTGGCTGCTGCAGCTGGTAGGTGTGTCAGCTACATTACTTGCCAGTATACAGAAACACCCAGTATAAACATTTTTTTTCAGTTGACTTATTTTCAAGAAAGGTTCTCATACACCTGTAATTTAAAAAAAACCTACCAGTACCAATATGAAAGTTTCTGCTCTCTTGTGAGTTTATTAAGCAAGTAGCATTTTTAGAGAGTAGAAGTAAACATTAAAGGGGAGGCAATTCAAGACTTGGTGCATAACATGCAGACAGTTACATACAGAAAATAACTAAAATTAAGGAAATTGATCTTTCCTTTGTCTTCTCTGTTAAATAGTCTTAGATGCAATTTAAAAGTGTCAGAAAGACAGTAACAGTGTTTAGCAACATAGCTAGATATAATGTTTTGGCTTGGACTGAATTTTTTGCACACTGTACTTAAGCTTTTATTTGAAACCAGCTGTATAATAGGTGTAGAAGAGTCTCAGTTGCAAAATCAGTTATTTAGACAGGTCGGTCCAATTGCATCTCTCTGCTGTGTACCATAAACTAAGTATGTCAACTTTGAAGAGTTTGCTCCTCAGCGTGCTTTAGTTAAAGGCTCTGACACATACCTGGAAGTGCTGGCAGAAGCAATTAAAAACCTCTAGCTGTCCAAGACCTGCTCTCTCTGCTAATGTTTCTATCTCCACAACACAAGCAGCCAATAGGATGATTGTCTGTTGCTACTCTTCAAGTTAGGCACTGGGCTCAAGTCTGTGACTGTTTGCTATTGTGCCGGTCAGCCATCCCTGCTTTTTGGGGTGGGTATCTCCTAATAGAGGGAAAAGGTACAGCACAGGTAAATACATCAGCTGTGACAGGTAAATCTGTTCATAGTCTTGAATCAGAGCTTTCAGTAAAGCCTGCTAGAAAACAGGAAGGAAAAATCAGCAATACTCTATTTCATGGCTTGTGTAGCATACCATTTCCAGTGCTGACTGGCCTGACATTATTTTGTGTATTCAGTTTGTCAGCTAAACCTCCAGGAGTGGTTCGTGTTTGTTTTGGCTTTTTCTTTCTGGTATAATTCCAGTCTAATGATCCTAAGTAGCCCACCACTTCAATAAAAGCCTTACTGGGTTGATGCAGTTTTTGTCTGTCTTTTTCACATACAGATGCATGTTTTTGTTCCAGTGACTCATCCCTTTCTTCCTTGGATCAACACCACCTTTGCTTGTTTCAACCCAGCTCTGTGTTTACTCATCATTTTATGTTCTGTTCTTCTCCTTTCTCATTTTATAAAAGGAAGCACCAAATACGAGGAAAATGCCAGTGGACACCAGCCACCGTTCTTCCAGCTCCACTTCCCTTCCTTTCCCCCATGATCCTCCTGTATTTCCCTTTGATCCCCAGCACAACCCAAACCAGGTGCAGCACCCACCCCATGATGTACTGATGCCCAGCATGGTGGGCAAGGCACGTAAACTGTCAGGTAATAATCACAGGACTTTTTTCATCCTTCGTGATCAGAAATACTGCTGAAGTACAGCTCCTCAGTTCTTGTCTTTCATAATGGAGTATCACCATCTGCCTGAATTCCTCCAGAAATCTGGAAGGACAAATGACATTTCTTCTTCTCTGCCCTTTGGGGTTTTTCTGTGGTTCTGTGCTAAATGTGCATAACCAAAGCCGATAGCCTTTATGGAAACTTTATGATGGCTTTATATAAAATCATATCAATATTTTTGTGAGTTATTTTCTTTAATGTAAAAGTAGAAGTAAGACCCACCACCTTGTTGCCATGTATGAGAGTACTTCCACAAGTTACTCATTCCCACAAATCACACATGTGCCAGTAGAAATAACTACTTCCTGCATGAGAATTATTTTCCCTGTGACAGCATCAAAACCAGTTTGATCTGCCAGCCTTGGAATACTTTGTTGGGCTCCTCTATGATGAAACAAGGGGCTAGTAAAGAAATCTGAAATCTGTGACAGCAGCTGCAGTAGGATAAAGACAGAAAATGCAGTGAGGAAAATGAATGCTGGAAAAGGTACAGCTAGCTTTTATTCAGAATTGCATGTCAGCCAGTAACTGGATGTACTAGTGATTTCATTGTTCTTCTGTCACCTGCTGGCCACAGCTGAAAGTTCAGAGAGGATGAAACAAAAATTATAACTAAGCAAACTTTTTTTAAAAATTTATTTCAGGAGATCAGAAGAACATCATCCAGAAATTTCTGGTTGTGCCTGACAGGGGTGAAGCTTTCCAAGGTGAAGACTACCCAGGTGTGGCACTGAGCTGTGGGAGTCTCCCTTGTGTACCCAAAGGCACCCTCTCCCAGGGGCAAAAGCCTCTTGTTAATTTGCATTTAGGAGGTGAAGCATCAAGTGTCTCTGGCCGTTTGCTGAACACAAGTTACCCTGCTGGGCAAACAGCCACATTACCAGATAAGCGAACAATGCTCTGGGGGAAACATGCTGGCCAGCCAGGCAAGAGTTTACAGGAAGGCTTCCTCCAGCAGCCTTCACAACATCACATGCATGAATCTCACGCCATTGGTTGCAGACTACCAGCCAGCACAGACTACAGCACTTTAAGAATACCACGTGAGCCTTCTTGGGATCCTGGTGCTTCTCAAGGTTGCCCTGTGCCCCCCTCTTGTGTTAAGGCCCCGGGTCCAAGGAGAGTTGATATGCCTCCAGAAGAAGACTGGCGAGAGAACAGCTACACCCCTCAGCCTGGCAGAAGGCGAATGCTGCCAATGCATGTGATGGATGGGACTTTTTCTTCTGCTTCTGAGGCACACAGAAATATGCTGGCTCGAGCAGCAGCAGCTACTGGCACCATGCAAAACAATGGCTGGTGAGATCTCGTCCACTCCATGTGCCCCAGTACACCACTCTGCGGACTATGGTTGTTGCCAGAGTGTGGATTGCATGGAGACTGGAAACTCTTTCAATCAGTATCTGTGCCAGTTTTGTCTTAAAATGTAGCTATACAGTATGTGGAAACTAATTGCACTGTATTTCGTTTCTGACACTACTGAACTGCTGTCTGGATGGGGAATCTTAGCTATTCTAGTCCTGGCCTCTCCTAGCAAACAAGTGCTATAGGAATGGTAATTGGCTTACGGGTAAGTTCAGAAGTGTGCAGATGTTTTGAAGGAAGATGGCAACTAACAAAAGGACATTTTTAAGGACTCTTTTTCATGAAATGTAGCTTTGGTAAACTCTTCACATAAAGAAACCAATCCTTTTGTTTTCTTCTCCTTCCTCTCTCCTGTTCCTTCCTAGGGGAAAAAAACTGACCCACCTTCCAGATTCTAGTAAATGTGCACTTGGCAGGTGGCAGTTAGTAAAGCAAACGGTTTTCAGTATTCTGAGATCTCATACAGAGATCACAGCTGTAGTTGCTGCAGAGGAAGTGACAGGGAGACATTGTTCATTAGTAAATCCCAATTATCCCCACTTTAGCAAACTAACAATGCTTCAAACAGAAAAGACTGTTAATGCTGCACGCTTAACTACACCAATGTAAACACAGAATAAGTTTAACTATTTTAGTGTCAAACATACTTGCTTTTGTAAGTATTTTTCAAATAAATCTATGAAAATAGTTCTATTTACCTGTCTGCGTTTGATCTTTCTTTTCTATTTAGCTTTACTCTTCAGTTGGCTGGGAACTTCTGATTAGTTTTCTTACACATCAACAAACATGAGTAAGCTGTTCATTTTAGTTCATTAACAAAGTTTATGTAATAAACACTTAGATTGGAGGACGTGCCTAATTGTGACTCAGGACTTGATGTGTTTCATTACTATTCAGCACTTAAATTTCTCCTCATAATGGACAACAATTAAGTGTCCTTTGAAAAGTATTTTGAGACTGACTTCTGGTTTCAAGGAAGAACCAAGAAGTCTATATCTATGCAAGATGGTAGTGTATGCAGATACACAGAAAAATTATTAGAAATGATTGGTGTGGTGAGAAGTGTCATTTTAATCACACTTGCACTCCTGCTCCTGCAGACTCTTTCAGGTGTGGTGTTTATGAGGTGTTCAAAAACATGGAGGTTCTGTTCTATGCTTGTCCTGGTCCATGGTTCTGCTGGAGTGGAGCTGGAGCTGTGGCATTGCCAGTATTGGTGGACGGGCTGTCCTGCCCTGCCCTGTCCCTCCCCTGTTGTTCACAGTGCTCCTCGCAACCTACACTCTGTGACGTGAGGAGCTTTACTCTCATTTCCTGCTTTGTACCTCAGGGCTTGATGGAATTCCATCAGTTGTTGCTGTTTAGCCTGAGATTGAGTCTCATTCATTTCAGTTAGTGTAATTTATCAGTTTTTTGTTTCTAAATACTCACTATTGTTTCTGTTATTGTTGCAGTCTCCTGTAACTACATTTTACATTTTGGATTATGTTGCACGCTTCTTTGTACTTAACTGCCCCACTAGCAGTGGTTACCAGAACAAAGCACTCTGTTCTCCCTCCCACCCGTCTATTCCAAACAAACCCCTCATGACTTTTGACTTTCTTCAATAAAGGTTTTGCCAACTTCATAATGTGAAACTTTCAACAGTACTAATTTTCTAAGTATAAACCAATGGAGTTTATATTTTACTTGAAACAACTGTTTGATTCAGGTTTCCCAACAGATACAGAATTGTTAGTCTCTCATGCCATAGCCACCCGTATTTTTAGCTTTTTGATACTTTTAGTGGTTGGTGAAAGCTGCAGTAGCTCCAGGATGGAAATGAGGACACAGATAAGTATTTGACACTTCGCTTGACTACAACGGTAAAAAATTCACGTTGCAGACTGAGACTTAATAGTCTTGATAATCTCAGAAAACAAGCTGCCAAAACAAAGTACGAAGTCATCTCTTCAAGAATCAGTATAAAGTATGAAACTCTTGCAACTGAACACAACGTGGATGCCTAGCTTTATTATGTCTAGCAACCAGGAAAGAATGGAAGTATACTTGCATAAAGCTCTGCAGGATAATTCTGAGTTGATGCAATTTATTTAAATAATTAGTGGTAACCAGGTGGGTTTTTTAAGGGAACTGTTGTGTTTATTCTGTTATAGTTCTAGCTACCAGCTTTCAAAACTTTTTAAAATGTCCTTTGTATATCAGTTGCTTTCTATGAAGCCAAAGGCCTGAAAAGGAAGAGCTGGGTCCATACCAAGCAGTATATTAGTGCATCTGAAGAGAAACAAACTGAAGTACATTCAGCAATATATTTAACATGGAAGAAAACATGAGACTGGAAAAATACCATTACTTCATCTTCAGCTTGTGCCTGCAAATTTTAGTAAGGTCAATAACATAATATCTACTTTGCAATTCATTTGACTAACTTGTCTTTTCAGTGATGTTTATACCATATAAAAATCAATTACACGGTAGTTTAATAACTTGTTAAAAGTTCACTGTTGCCTATAAGGAAGAGTGAGGAGGGAGTTCCCACAGGTATTCAGCAGCTATTTAGAATTCTTAAGAGTTTACAGTTTGTAAGTTTTGATGCAATTAGGACCTTTTCTTTGTCCCTGGCTGAAGAGTATTTTATTGGATGGAATTAAATGAAAAGAATGCCATATACGCTTAAATTTACCTTTTTAAAATAAGCGAATGTCAGTTTTCCTAAAAATAAAATTTTTCCCAGTATTTCTATGATCTGTCACTGTTTTTGTAATATGCATTTAGACCTAACTGTGTAGGGAGCAAAAAAAGGCAATAATAAAATGAAAAGTAACTTGGTGTCCTAGCAGTAGCAAAATTATGTTAATATGATCTTTCTGTGTATGGAAAAGGAACTACCTAGCACAGTTCCTTCTCAAAGGGAACTAAGTTTGTACCCGCTGTTTGTGGAAATCATATTCAGACCTGCTGAGCAGCAGATGTGCTCAAATGGAGCATGCAGCACTTGAGAGTTACCCAAAATGTGCTCTGCTTTAGAGAAGGGAAGTGCAAGGGAAGTGCCTGTTTCTTTTTAACAAAGGCTACTGCACCCACATTAACATAAGGGGGATTTGGGAAGAGGGAAGGAACTGTCTTACTGATATTTCCCCCGATTGCTAACATTGCTGGAATGGAGTTACCAGCAGTGGTTGGGTAGGACATAGAAAGTACAGGCAGGATTCCAGAACACTGGAATTCATGCAGGTTTTGCATCTAAAGTCATGTGGGGAGAGGGGCAGGGCAGAGGTGTAGGGAGAAGAGAAGGAAAGCAAAAGAAAGGGTGGATTGGAATAGGAAGGAACAGATGGGTAGATGGAAAAGGTAGAATGAAAGGAAATATGTGCATCATAATCTTCGCTCAGATGTGTCTCTTCTCAAGGAACACTCAGTAATCGGTCTAAATTTTCCTTCCTTCTTTCAGTGGATAGATTCCTGTACAGAGATGGTCCTCAGCAGGAGTGGGGTGCTGAAGCTTTTGAGAAGGGAAGATTGACTGATGGAAAGAGTAGGCAATGTTCTTTGTGGCAGTCTTTAGTTATGTTCCTGCCATGGTAAATGAAACTGTGTAGAAGGACTTACATACTGCTGCTATATGTATAAATAGACATTGGACAAACAGTGTAGGTTAAGTCAGTGTTTGTGCCAGCTTGGGCAAAGATAAAAACGTGCTTGGGATTTACAAACACTTCACTAAAGTTAGATGTGTTCTGGAGTATCCTACCACTGTGCTGTCTCCTGTTCAGAGCTGTGGCTGGTAAAAAGCAAAAGCATGATATTTTCATCCATCTGTGCTTGCTGCCTCTAGCATTTTATCTCTGCATAGTCCAGAATCTTTTCAAGTGTAGTTAGGTATCTGTAAGGCTTTTTTAAGGCTTTGTTACTACTACTGCTGATGGAATTACCTTTAAAGTTTCAGAAAATGTTTTGGAAAAAGCATGTTAGATCAATTATTTTTTAATTCTCTTGCTATCTGCATCATTCTTCTAGTTCATTGAATGATTTGTTCTTTTTAAATCCTTTAAAACCCAAACAATATAACTTGGAAATGTTTTTAAGATTGCTTTTTGATTAGTGGAAAAATACTAAGACCAGATACACAGTCACCTCAGAACACTGATATTTTCACTAGCATGTCTGTGAAAGCAGATGCAAATGGAGGAGTTCTGCTTAACACAAACTTCCTTATTGGAATCAACAGAATTGTTTTAATATTAATTCTGGAGTGAGTAAACACAGAGTATACTCATGAATAAGAAAGTCAAGTGTCTGCTTGTAAACTGACTTACATTAGGTTTGTTGAAGGAGGATTATCTTCACTTTTGGCTGGCCCAGTCCCAGATGATTCACCAGTTAATCACAGGCTTGAGAAGTTTTATGTGTGTATATATCACTAATCAAAATAATTTTAAATACGAACACATGAGAAAAGTGAATACAATAAGCTGTACTTCAGTAATAACCGTAAGAATCATTTCATATTGCTATATTTTAGCTTAACTTCTTTACTACTCAGGCAAAGTGATTTTGATGGCAGGGTTATCTATCATTCCAGGGTTTTACGCAAAGTTTGTACCAGCTAATTATTATGTGACTGTCAATTGAGGGAGCTCCAAGCACAGAACGCTTGCTACTTAAAAAAAAAAAATTAAGAAATCAAACTATTCAAGATTGTCTTAAATTGCTGAAAGCACATTAAAGCATGAGCATGTTAACAGGCAGTATCTCTGTGAAGGTTCAGACTGACTTTTTTTTAAGATCTAAAATACGTCAATCAAATGGAAGTTAACATTATACTACAGTTAAGTCAGCTACAAGTTTTTAGAGATCAGGTATGTATTTTAAAGTACACCTAAGAAGAAATAACCTATTGTTCATGGTACTATGTAGTAACTGTTCCCAATAGGATGAAATAATGCATACATTCCTTTTTTTTTCATAATTCATGTAGTTTCTCCAGAGAGAGTAAAAAAAATCTCAGTTGACGTTAAACAACCATTTCAGTGCTGTAGACTGGGTTTGGATAACTGCCCTTGGAGGCTTAAAAGAAGCTACTTAATATAGCAGATGTAACAAGGCAGGTTTTTGACACCTTACTCATCTGAGAGAGAAGAAGGTATGTGTGTGGGAGTCTTGACTGATCAGTAAGCTACTGATTTGAACACAAGGACATCATTCATGTGAAGAGCTCAGTGGTACAGACGAGAAAATAAAGTTATAGTGATTTCTTATGGTGGGTGGGGGGAAGCCCACATCTCTCCAGGGGTTTCAGAATTGTCTACTTGCATATAAAGTTACTGGGACAAAATATGTACTGGGAGAGCTTTTAAATGTTTACGTGGATTATTGTGATATATCCTTGAGATACCCTTTTCTGCGTTCATTTTTCGTGACCTCAGAGTTGCCCAGTTATGAAGGTCACTTTTTGTTCAACCCTTTCTTCAACCCTATCCAATCCCAATGTAACAGTTAATTCTTACTAGTACTTCATTGTGTTTGGTCTCAAGAACTTGGGAAAAGGATACAGAGAGGTAAGCTGAAAGCATGGTTGCACTTTCACCATGTAGTCACAATTGCTAGATGCATTTGTGAGAAAAGAGTGCATGAACTCTTCAGCAACTGAGTTGTCATATCTGCTTTGTGTGGGTTTGTTCCCCCCACACTTTCCTGTAAAATTGATTAATGGGATTTCTCTGATTTGTATGGCATCATAGTCACAGATCAACAAAGTTAAAAAAAACAAAGTGTATCACAGTTTTCTATCATAGTTCTGTTACACAGCAGTAGTAAGTTTGGGGTTTTTTGCAAGGTCCTATATGTAGACCTGCTTACCTTCAGTACTTTGTCAGTTAAGTCTCTTGCTTGTAGAGGCGCTGAGGCAACGGAGAACGCAAAGGAGGGCAGCAAAAAGCAGAGTGAACTCAATTTTTAGAGTGAGTAGAGGTGACTATTAATAGTCTCTTAATAGCATTAAGGTAGTAAGATAAATGAAGAGAGGGAATTGGTTGGTCTCAGATGGTAGGAGAAAGAGCAATTGCTTAAGGCTAAGGAAGGAAAAGTTTGAACTAGATAATAAGGGCAGGGGAAGGAATGCTTTAAGCAGAGAAAGTGATGTTTTGAGGAACCTAAGGAAGAGTTTGAGGTGCCATTACTCTAGAGGTGTGAAATTTAAATCAGAGATGTGGCTGGGAGGGTTTGGTATGTAAAAGTCACCTCAAGTTCTGGAGTCAGGTTGGGTTGCTTGAGCCTGTTTTTTACAGTTGTGGTATGATGCAAGTAATGCCTGTGGCCTTGACTAGCTAGCTTTTTTAACATAACCTGTACTTCCTCAGCCTGTTCATAGAGGTTATCAAGCAATGAGGGAAATGTGTGCAGGAAGGGAGTGGGACAGGATAGACTGTGGTAATAAAGTAGCTTGTCGTTTTATACCAGCAACTATCTAATAATTTGGTTTTGGTTTTTCTCTTTTTAAGTGCAGCTTCTCAGTACTGGATGACATTGGGAGTTGGAGTATTGCAGTGATAATGACTTTGTAGTGCTGGAGAAATGGCTTAAGAATGTTTTCAACCTTTCTGGAAAACGCCTCTGTGTTACAGATAATAAGATTTGTCATAAAATACCTGACTTGGGACAGCAGGGAAACCTTGTGCCCTCTTAAAAGAAAGCTTTCAAGCATTCATATTGAAACTCAGTACAGCAGTATGTCAAGATGTATTTAAAATAATATGTGCTTTGTTTTGAGGCAGTCTTACTGTTTATACCAACCTCAGTAGCATTTCTGCCATTTCAGAAAGGACAGCTTCAGACAGTCACTAGTGAGAGTCAATGAAATGGAGCAACTTCTTAAAAGTTTTGTCTTCATCTTATTCCTCTGCTTATATCACGTCTTCCCCTCTCAGACCTGGTTTATCTTTGCAAGATATGTTCTGTGCATCTTACTCTTGGGATCTGGAATATATCTCTCTCTCCTGTGAATCAATTTCCTTCTTAGTTTTCAAAAAGTTCTTCTTGGGTAATTAGATGATTCTGGGACATTGTATTGTGCCAGTTTTTAAGGTATGTCACTGTTAGAGTCAGAAGAGGCTGTTCCCTCCTGCGTGAGATGGCTACAAAATTTCACTTAATCATTTTTATGTCTGACTTCTTTCTGCTTGAACTTCAATAAACAGCACTTGTCTGGGGCAACAATTAACTAAAATACAGTTGCTACTATACCTGGCAGCCCTCCATCAGGGGAGGTGTCAGAAAACTCTGGGTTTTAATATAGCACCTGTTTGTTTAAACAGCTCTTGCATGCTGCTTCAGCAGGTACTGCTTTGAGATGGAGCAGAAGGAAATCAGGTATCATCTGCATGCCAAATGGTCCCATTCCCCTTGGTACAGAAGATGGATTGGTTTGATTATTCCATGTGCTTCTCCTGCTGAACTGTTTCTCCATCATGAAAGCAGTTGCTCAGAAAGCAGTCCAGTGCTAGCAGCTAGGTAATGGTTTGGAGTATCCCATCAGAATAGGAATTAATCAGGCTTCTCTTTACTCTCTCTCCTCTCTCTCCTCTCTCTCCTCTCTTCTTTTCTTTTTTTGTTCGGTGTTACAATGTGTGGAACAGACTGGCCACTTGGTGGCAAAACTGAACAGGAAGGAAAATATGACTCTGCTTTTCAGATTTATCTGGCAGTTGTGGGAAACTCACAGGATTATAAAGGCATACTGCCTTCTACCTGCAAGGCTGTATTTCTGTTTGTAATTGTGTTCCTGAATTCCTACAGTCATAATGCTACTTGTGGGGCTGGTGGAAGATGTTTAAATGATTCCTTGAACACAAGATGTATCAAATCAATCATCTTTGCCTTCCCCAGGAGGTAAATTGGGGCAATGTGAATGTCCATTCCAGACTCTCTAGCAGATTTAGAGACAATACCACGTGAAAAAGCTTCAGTGACAAGGTAAAGGGCTTAGGGAGAGAGGCAACTACATATTTCTGCCTAATGAAGATTTTGATATTGTCTTAATGAGAATCGCACATGCTCGGCATTTTAATGAAGTAAGCTAGAATATGTCAGAAAAACAACAATAAAATGCCAAGATAGCCGTACTAGCCAACTTCTTTTTCTAGCTGTTGTTATCAATAAAAATGGACAAATAATTATTTTTAATGTTTTTAGGAGGTGTGATTTGTAGGGAGACATAATACCATTTTTCATATCAACCTGATGTATTGGTGGAGCAAACTGAGCAAGATTTCATCCATATGAGCCTTTTCTTCAGGTGATGCCAGGATATAACTGAAAGTGTTTCAGCATGCAGGGCACTAGGTATGCTGCCTAGAAGCTGATTATGTCCCCTTCTGGCACAGCATCATAACAAAATAATACTATGCTGTGCTTTTTCCTCAGTGAACATTCTGACTGTGTCAGCCCCTTTTACTTCACACCCAAGGGAACGTGGCTGCAGGCTCCTGAGAGAAGTGAACAGTTCAAATAAGTAAGGCATTTCTCTTGCAACTGCACTTCAGTTGAGGTGAAGAGGGGATTCCTGACAACACTCGGCAAGGTCTCTGGCTCCCTGTGTGTTTGGAAATGTAGGGACAACTGAATTTCTTTATCATATGGGACTCTCTGCTGTTTCATGCTGTCAGAAATTCAAACTGCATTTATTACTGGGCTCCTCTTTATTTTAAATATGAGACTGAATTCATTCCCCCTGCTCCTTGTTTCAGCAGATCTACTTTAAGCTAATGTTAAAATTAGTAGGAATGACATTTACTTACTGTCCTTCCTGTCCTGTGCTCTCCCTGCATACTCTGAATGGATACACATCCTTCCTATTGAAGGAAATGAGCTTTTGTCCTATTTAAAAACCAGGCCCTTTAAATTGATTAAACAATGACAGACATTTGCAGAACATGTGGTATAAAGTAGTAATTCTTGCTGCTGGAAAGCTGAGCGATTAAATCCAAATAGTCATCCAGGATTTTTTCCATGACACTCTAATGTATTCCAGCTCTCCTTCTGCATGCATGCACATATTTTACTTGTGGGCGTGGAATTACTAGGATTCTGTTTTTCCAAGACTTCGGAGTCTTGCAAGTGTACTAATAAATACCCCATGAGTTTATCATTCTTACTGCCTTAAAATTTTCATTTGCTTCCTTGAATGTTTTATGTGATGCTTCATTCAGAGTTTCTTGCTTGTACTGTCTTGGCTGTAAAATAAAAAAAACGCATGGTTAACCCAAGCACTTGTGTAACCCAATGACTTTTTGCTTAAGCCAAAGAGCTTTTCCTGCTCAGCATGGCAGATCCTCACCTCAGGTGTCATCCTTTTCCCTTGGACCTGAATGGGGCAAGAACCAAGACCTTGCTGGAAACCACTACTTCTGAATCGCTTTCTTCCCTTAAATTCCTGGTTTATTGTATGGAATAGATTGCATAGCTCAGTACAAATAATGCATCTGAGCTTCATTGTTAGCTGGGATGCAAAGCAGCAACTCTTTTAGATACCCTATGTAATTGAATGCAGTATATATGTACATGTTTAGATGTTTGCTAGATCTGGCTGGTGTGTTGGCTGATATTTAAGTGATGCAAAATCTGAAGATTTTCTGTTGGCTGATTATTGTTTGGGTTTGTTTTGTTTTGTTTGTGTGCCTTGTGGGTTTTGTTTGGTTTAAACGCAGCTCATTTTTGTGGTCTCAAGTACAGTGCCAGTCCTACAGCCAACCTCCACTGGTACAACTGTGAAGACACTAAATCAGAGGAGAGAGGATGAGGTTATTAGCTGCTGCAAAGGAGAGCAGGAACTACTTAGCTTTTTTTCATCAGCAAAGTTAATTTAGTATGGAGTAGTCATAATGACCAGATTACCTTGTATTTAGTAGAGTTGTACCAACCTTTTAGCCAAGGCATGCTCTGTCTTACGCCCTGCATCTGGCTGGACTTACTGCTCTCCACACCATTTGCATGGTTTGTATAGAACATAAGGGCTGTGATCTGCTGCCTTTGCCCAGACCGGGCCGTGGTGCAGAGCCTCTGCCCCCCTTCAGCCTGCGCAGCTTCGGGGGATGTCGGGGATGAGGGCGGGCAGCTCCTGCCGCCGTGCCCAGGGCCCTCCATGCTTTTTGGTCCACTCTTGTTCAGCTCCAGGGGGGAAGCGGAGAAGTTTGGCTGAATTACTGGGAGCTTGTCCCAAGCTGTGCCCAGGTTCTCACTGGGGGTGAACTTCTCTTTCCTCCTCCCTCTCCTGCCAGGTGCGGTTCTGGGGCCCCTTCCTGCCGTGCTGGCGCCCGCTGAGGGCACGGGCGCTGCCCCTCTCTCTGCGCTGGTTCCTGCGGGGCAGAGAGGGCCTCACCACCCCACAACATGGCTCCCCCAGATGTGCCGCCCCCGAGGCGACCCCACGGAGCTCTCCAAGGTGGCCGCCGGCCCCCGTCGCTATGGGCCGGGCCATCCGCCGCACCGCCCCCTCAGCCCCCGCCTGACGCCCGCCCGTCCCGGGGCGGGGGCG